>KN717008.1:0-18457 GCA_000816705.1 Dictyocaulus viviparus | reverse complement strand
ATTCTTTATCCATGGTATCTCTATATTAGCATTATATCAAACATTATGAATATTTCTAATAGACACAAATCTAGTAATATTCGAGACAGTAGGTAATTTTTTGTTTTTATTCTATGATTCTATGCTTTCGTTTGTAATTGTGACTATACATTTCGTATCTAATGCGTTTGTTTTCATCAATTTGAACATATTACACAGTTGTTTTTTGATCAGTACTGACACGATTTTCGTGTGAAGATTGAACAACCATAATATTATGAATCAATAACGAAAAGCGATATTTTTTTTTCAGGTTAAGCAAAACAATCCCAATGTGGAAAATGGTTTGCAGAAATTTGATCATAGAAACACAGGTGATTTTTTGACCATAGGCTCATTTATTAACTGTGTATAGTTTACCAATTTAGAAACATCGTTTCCGATGTCAGCTCGTTTTTTGCGGTCTTCCTTAGCACCAGGTATGACTGGAAATCGTGTACCTGCTGGGAATGCAGTTGCCAGGTATCGTCTCTACACATTATTTCACAAATATTTACCGAATTCTGTGCATCTTTCTAATAATTGACTTTGATTAGTCTCATATTCACTTGTAGATTCCGTGGTCCTGTTGGTTTGATTGCATATCAAGGCAAGGTTCCGTCAGCTCCAACCTTAGCAGTCCGTAAAAACGAAAAAATCTTGTTGCAAAGCTTCACCTTAAAGAGGTCCATTTTGAAACTCTAGTTCACTGTTTCCATCTACATTGTTACCATTACGGTTTAAGATAGGCAAAGGCCTGGATGAAGAAATTGCGCTCTATCGTCGTCTTCTGCACGAAAGCTCTTTTGTTCTGTAAGTTTCGTAACAATCTTATGTGCTCAGTAAAGCCATCAATTACTGTGTTGTTGTGCCCTCTGTCACTTGCCATTTGAACCAACAATTTACCAACATCTGATGGTATTATTTGACTGTTGATTTCTGTGTTCAGATTTTTGATGAGTGTTACCAGTCTTTATTTTGTTCTGGATGTTCCGTACGTCTTCTTTTATGATTACGCTGTTGATAACCTACAGGTTTGGGTTTTTCTATCTTTGCATACAAATGTTGTTCTGTAATGACGGCTGCTTGATACGAGGTATGTTCTTCTCAGAATTCTTTTAGATAGAACAAACATCAGCAGCATGGCTTACTTCTATTATCGGCGTAGCCAATCTTCTCTCAACTTGGATATGTGGAGTAATCTCGGATGCTGGATGTGTTAAATTGGTGGCTTATCTTCTATCTTGTCATTTTTTAATGTATTATATCTTGCAAAGTTACAGCGTCTTTTCACTGTTTACGGTGTAGCTATGTGTGGCTTGGCAGCTTGTATGTGGTTTGTAATACTTGCTCATAACACCCTAGGAATGGCGGTACGTTCGCTTAATGTCGGCAAACTTATGATTCAGAATATTTTTCCCAAGCACTGCATCTGCATATAATTTTCTTTATTCAAGGGTAAATTTGTAACACTTTTTGTGAAATGTAGTATTGCTTTTGGTCTATGTTTTCAAAATACGACAGAACTTTAACGTCAGTACTCAAAGGAGAATAAATCTGCGCAATATATTGCTTGTAATTCTGTGTTGGACTATTTTACTTTTTTGAAATTATTATGACGTAAGGAGGGTGGTTAGGAATGATTGGTGTAATCTTCCTTTATACTCGTTTTTTAGACGCATTCAGTGGGATGTTCTTCATCAAAAAAAATTGAAGAGAGCTGAATCACAGCTACCCTTCTTGGCTGTCATTTCAACCTATAGAATGTCTTTTTTTCAGCTGATATGTGCGTTTTTCGGGTTTTTTATCTCGTCGAACTACGTACTTCAATCAGTTATGCTCACTTCGATGTGGGAGGATATGCGTAACTTCCAAAGTTCCTATGCTCTGACTTCATTTTGCGAAGGCATTGCAACATTGTTTGGTCCACCATTAATAGGTATGTTTTCTGCAATGCTACGAATGTTTTGACATTCAAACTTATTTCGATTCATTCCTGTCATGCTCTCCGATTGTACACCAGACTCTACTGAATTCATATTTAGCCTTAGATTTTTCCATCCACACGACCCAATGACATTCTAAGAGAATGTTTGGAGATTTTGAAGAACGGGTGAAATTCGTATCAAATTTGCTGTATTTTGATAGTAATAGATTTTCACTTATGTCAAATCATTCAAGTGCTCATTTTGTTATCCATTTAACCAGAAAGGTTATAATTTTTTATTTGTCAAGAAACGGTCTTGGTACGATTGTTTTTATTGTTTTATTGTTACTTAATAATTATTGTTGAAGACAGCTCGTGTTGACCAGTTTTGGTACTAGAATGTACACTATCATATTTGGATGAGGTAACATGTGTAAGATATGTTTTAGCCTCATTCATTTTTAAAAATATTACAGGCTATATACGTGACTGCACCGGTTCCTACAAACTAGTATTTATCGTCTCTGGTTTCTTGTGCCTCTTCAGTGCAATTTTATCATTTGTTGTACAAACTATCATCAACGGTAGGACGGAGAAGCCACGTGAGACGTGATAATATATTTTACTTTTCTTTTCCTGGTTTGTACGTATAATACGGTTGAATTAATATATTTGAAAACGGATCCGCCTACTTTGTGATTTCGAAGAATTGTCTCTGTAAGGTCATTAAGAATGATCTTTGTATATTTTTAGTGTTTTTCCACCCCCAGATTTGCACTCAATCTGTACAATATATTGTTTTAAATATTTTAGACCATCGATAGTTGTTTAACCATATAAGTATCTCACATGGTTTTCTCGGTCTCAGATTTTTTTTTACCTTGAGTTGATCCAATTCATTTGATGATGAAACAGTGTGCATAAGTGTTTCATACGGCTCTTCAATCAGAGCTGTTAATAATAAAAGTAATAACTATGTGCTACTACAAGTTACATCTGTGATTTTGTCTTCAATTTTTTTTTTCTACACTTTATCAACTGAGATGGGTAAGAATTAGTTTTTTCGATTAATGGGTTAGCCTGAAATCTTAGAGAGCTGTTATATGCTGAGTATTATGATTCATAGCATGATTTTATAGAATTGTAGTGCTTTAATGTTGTAACTTTGCAAAGGATTTTGTATCTATAGAAATGATCAAAATAATAAAGCACTTAGCAATACGTGGGAATGTACGTGAATTTATGTCCCAGCTATCCTGTGTTATGGAGTGATGAAATCGGCTCAATTCTTCGTACAGTACAGATTCACATTCAATGACCTCTACAGTATCATAATGAGGAATGCGTGAAACATCGTACAGAAATTCATTTGCGCTTGTCTTCTTATGTTATTTCGAATTCACAATAGGCAGATTACACTTTCATCTTCGGCGTAATTTTGTATAAACATTCTAGTGGATGTACGTGACAAGGGCTAACAGCTACATGGAACGATGAGGTCGCGGCCAATTCTTGAAACTCTGCATGGTAAACCGCCTACAATTCGCTATAGTTTGAGTTTTCTGAATGAATTTCCACCCAACTTAAATTATGACATCAAAATAAGTTTATCTGAATGCCTTTAGTTAAATTAGAAAGAAGACTTTATTGTGTATTTATGAAGAGATTGTTATGCTAAGCCCTCATAAATTCAGGTCCTTATTATTTATCTAGAATATGGCTTAACAGTTTAACATCAAGCAATAGTGATAAGTAGCTTAGATGTGTTCAGTCGTAATAAAGTCGTTAGTTTTTTGTTTTATAGCAATTTTAATAATATTTGAATGCATCGTTGAATTTAATAATTTCTTCAAATGTCATCATGTACCGCAGAAGTGATTGCCCTTGTTGAAAAACAAATTATGTTAACGTCGTTACTGAAGTCGGCTTGCTTTTTATTGCACTAAACATAAATTCTCTGAAATGCACAATGAAATCACGTTAGTAAAAAAGAACAACAAGAAACATTTTCACAACGAAATTCAAATATCTACGATACGTATGCGAAATGCCTTACATCTTACAATCCAATGAATTATTCTGTGCTTAAGGAAAACACAAAACTAGAAAGAGTTAGATTTTTTTCTGTGCAAATAGAAGCTACGCAACAACTCAATTGTCGTTCGATGAACAATGGGAGTCTAGGTAACTCAGATGATCTCTGATCTTCTCTTCCTGTGTAATTTACAAAATAACATCAATAGAAGATAGTAGGTCAGTTTCTATTCGCATATTTTCTTTACACTTACTGAATTCGGTACCATAAGCGTTGAGTGTTATGCTGCTTAAGCTTTACATTTGATTGGTTTTTTAGAAGAAAAAGTAATATCACCAACGAGCATCAACATTTCAGTAAAGCTTCAAAATTGTCAAGGCTGAAAAAATTTTTCATTAACTTACTCTAAAGCTTATTGAGACCGAGGAAAGTTCTTAGGGATGCCAGCGTTCAACTTGTAAAAGCCATTGAATCTTAAGCATAATTATAGCTTTAGTGTTACGAATATTGAACCACATTACATTTTTTCATTTTATTCTAGTGAAAATGGGATAGGATTATTCCTTGCAAAAAAAAACAAGGAAATCCGTATGCTCTTAGCGACTGAATTGTTCCTAAAGATGGATTATTTCATTTTATCACGACCAAGACTTCAATCATCTTCTTACGAAAGCTAAACCTCTACGAATCCATCATTATCTGGAGAGATATCACAAGAAACAACATGTGAAGTAATGCCCCACACGTTTTTTTTCCTACTTCTGGTACGCCGGTATCATAACATCCTTTTCTAGTTTGGATAACAACTACTTGTTGTTATTGAACTCTTCTTCCGAGAAATCTACCTTATGTTTTTGTTGATCAGATTGCTTGAAGCCGTAGTAGAACTACAAATCCCGTTGATGTCGTCTAGTCACATAGATACTTCATAGCATTGACAGTATTGATGTAGTTGTTCATGGTCTGGATGTACTGATATGAACGTCCAAATTAAATACTAGTGAAAATGTACACTTTCTTTTCAGCGAAACCATTTTAATATTGAGGTAACATAATGTGGTATCACGGTTACGATTATTTTTGATGTTTTCGAATGAATAAAATTCGATTAGATGTTTGCTTTTCATGTTTGATCGACAACTTAGTTTTAAAATGTCAGGATTGATCAATAATCCATATACTGTACAAACAAAGGATAATTACTTTGTTATCCAGTAGTATTCATCACAGTACATTGTCATTTTACTATCACAACTCTCAATTTAGTCAAATCCTACCATTAGGATTCAAGCAAGAAACTAAAAAAAAAGATTAAATATCGATTATAATGAGGTTAATTTGAAATCTTTAAACTCATCTATTTTTGCTTTTTTTTCCACATGAGTCCGTTTTAAGCTTGAACAGGATAAGTACAAATTCATCATTTTTCTTGATATAATCGTATATACTATTTATATTATTTATTTCAGATGGTTTTTTTAATACGATTAGAAAAGTAAATATCATGCTATAGCACAATTCATACTTATTTCCTTTTTTTTTCTATTTTAGCTTTGTTGTTCTCTATGCATATGATGTTATTTGGTCGATATTCAAAAGTGTTATTGTTTTTTTTTCTTTATTTATAAATATAATGGTGTACTTCGAGTCAGGTGATAATACTCAGTTCATTGCACAGCCATATTGCACTAATATACAATGGATTTATACCTCATAAACATGTGAGTTATAATCCACATACGAACAATCATTTCCACATATAAATGCTTAAGTGCTTCTTTAAAAAAAAAAGGCATGTATCACTTCATCGTTTCGAAATCAAGTTATCTCATTTTTTTTGAAATCTATGTGAGTCTCAGAGTGCAATTTGATCTCCATCCAGTGAGTGATAAGGTTTAGTGTTTGTTTATAGTAAGCTATCAATACAACGGTAAGCATTGTAATTTATAAATAATACGATACGTGATTCCATAATTTGCCATAGATTTACAAAAATATTGGGTCAAGTAATATAAATTTTAATTTACCGCCTTCGAGGTTCTAAATGTGACACTCCTCCCTTTTGATCTACCGATCAGATATATTAACAATTTTGTGTCGACTATTCAAGTAAAATAACTATGTAACATATAGGAGGTGGTTTTTGTATTTCATATAAGTTAATTATCATCTTCCTGAATTATTCGAATAAAATGATAGATGATAAAATTAGTTAATCGCATCGGAATTATTGGTGAATGTTGACTTGAACTTCTCAGAAATACCTCTTTACCTTGCCGACAGCAATTTAGTGTTAGTGGTGGCTTTTATTATAGCTGTTTTTTCTTCGCATTACCGTCAAAGAATGAAATTCAAACGAAACCGTACAAATAAATGACGATCGTATAAGATTGTATGATGTAAACAGTCGTAAACAAACACCGAAACATTAGTAAATAATTTGTTTTTTTTTAGTTTTTGTTTTTTACCATCAATGACAACGTATTCCTTCTAGACATCGATCGGGCAATTACGCCGCGTGGCTTTTCTTCGGTGTGCTCGCTTTGCTTATGGGCGGTGTGAATGCTTGAATGTTCACTAACGTGCTTCCTTTACGACAAATAATTCTATCGATAGAAGAAATTTTCTCTATTTTATCTATTAAATAATAATATTAATTTTATTGTATAATAATTTCATCATTACCATTCATCATTATTCGATTCAAGTTTTTTTTTTCTTCATAACAAAACGTTAATCAATTCGATGTAATCAATTTGTATAATTATCGTGTAAAATTAAAATAAAATATAACACATTTTTTTCAATACTATTGATTATATTTTAAGAAATTTTAATAAAAATAATTGTATATGATTTTTAAATATGCTGCTATTATATTTAATACAGTCACTTGAATGTATATGATGTTATTTTTTTCACATTTACAACATTTTTCTGTTCCTTTTTTTTTCTGCCAAGATTTTCGTCTAATGACTATTTAATGGAGGTCCAATGCCTGAAGGTATTCTATAGAGTCTGAAGAAATTCTCGACAATTTTCATAAGTTGTTTTCAAGAAAAAATGATTAAAATACAAAGAAAAAACAAACGACACCATCGTCTATTCGTTATATCGACAGTGTGATTTTAAAATGTTCAAAACCAAATCACACACGAACTAATTTCAATTTTAAAACTCTTGTAATATGCACAAAATTGACGTCATCTGTCTCAATGAATGATCTACCATACATTTATCGTAATATTGTGAAGATGAGTTACGAGTGTTCTACCGTTGACTTAATATGTTAACGGTTTATCACCTAAATACTGCGTACATTCCTGACTTATTCTGATAACAAATCACCGATTAAGCTCACGTGGTTATGGAAAACATTTTATTACCTCAGAATACATTCCTCTGCAAATCGTTGGTATACTTCCTGCCTGTTCTTTTTTTTTCCTCGAATACGATTAAACCTCAAATAGGTGTACTTAAGCTGTGTTTTTCTTTCCGACGAATCTTAAATGATTAAGACAACTAGAAAGTAGATGAACTGCTTTTTTTTCATTCCAATGGATCACTGCTGCTTAACATTCGCCGCTAAAATGCTCATTAGTTTCATAATTCATTCATTCCAGAACTAGTTCTCCATAGCAATTAATTAATGAACTGTATGAAATAATGATTATTTAAATTTGTTGAATAAATATATATCAGTATTATTTTTTTCCCAAGAAATTAAAGCTCTCTCTCTGGACGGATTATTACCAATTTTATAGGAGAAAAAATTTATTTTTTTCTTTTATTTAATCAACTATGCCATAAATTTGTCAACTTCAATCTTGAGGTCGGAGGAATACAAACTAATTAATAGTCAAGAAATTGCTTGATTTTAATTAAATCACTGCATCAAAACTATTTTTTCATGGATTGTTTCCATAAATTTTGCACCTGGTTTTCTTTTAACTCAATTATCACTCTTAGTACTATATTTTTAGTGCTCATTTAACTTAGACTTTGAGTCATTCAATTGAATGCTAAGCCATAGTCATGAGAAAATTTACTGAAAATATCTTTGCATCCTTTTTTCTTTTGATGAATTTGAAATTATTCATATATAATATAGAATTCGCCAAAAATGATCGTGTACACAAATTGCTTTTCATGCAACTAGGGAAAATCTAAATTATGTTTTACCTCTACATTGAGTTTACTTGAAAGAAAGTAATCAATGTTATTAAGAAATTTAAAATTAGCTTGGGTACTACGCAAAGTATTATTTCACTGTGTTTTTAAAAATATGATGAGGTATGCTTTGGCGTTTGAGTGATCCCTGTTGGCTGGATTCACCCCACGTATTTGTGTACAATGTGATATCGTGAAGGTGATTGAATGCGAATCTGATCTATACAGTAATTTGAGTTGACCATTCTACACTAAGTCAGGGCTAGTTATCTTACCCAGATTCTTCCGGTACCGAGTTACTGATCCTGGAGGAATCGAGGATCTAACCGGTGGAAGTGGTCGCGAAACTGATTCAGATCTGTATATCCTTGTGGAACTCCCAACATCGCGTCACGTACATCTACTTAATTAGAGGAAAAAAACATTAAGAATTATTATATATACAAGAGCACGAGGTAGAAATTAGCTTTTGAGTATACTCATTAGTGTTTTCTTAATGAAATTTCTAGAACGGAATACAATTATTATAATGATGTAATTAGTTCTATTCTTTCACTAATTATCGTCTACTTTTCGGAGTTGATCTTCTTTTTTAACGTCAAGAAATAACTCGTTTTTTTTTTCCTCATTGATCAAATAGGTCGTATGAGTATTAATAAATTTGCTTTCGAACAATCGGCAAAAGCTTCAACCTGAGAACATTCATTCTTTTGAAGCAATGAATTAAAAAATCGTATCAATTCTGATCAATTCTTTTTGCCTCATTCGTTTCAAAATGGTTCGTAAAATATTTTTGTAGGTACTGTGACGTCACCTACGATTTCTGTTCATTCATTGAAGAGATGAAGGTATGTTATCGAATTGATTAGAAACTTTTCATTGATACCTCTGAATGTTCTGAATAACTTCATATAATCTTCTACACGTTAATTTTTAAACAAAAAAAAAATCACTGTGTATGATGTACAATCCGATGGAATATTTTATCTATTGTTCTCATTAATGCTTCATTATTATTATTATTCGATCTTCTCCCTTCAGGCAAGTGGTTTTCACCAAGCCACTCGTCTTTGCAATCCTTTATTCTGCACTTTTCTCTTACTTTAGAATATCTATTTGTATTATAGTAGTTATAATGTTTATTTTCATAGTTTAAGATTATTGATGAACGAAACACTTATGAAAAAGTGATTATTTGAGTAAAAAACGATTCATCTAGAAGTAATTTCTAAACGAATCCAGACTAACTGTTAACAATATTCAACAGATTCACTACACTTATCTCTTCCTCACCAATGCTTCATATATTATAGTTCCTCTGATACGACCTCATCAGTGCACATAGGTTCGCTATCGCCTCAAAGCCTAGAAAGTCCATCATTCTTGGATTGGTAGATTGTTGTGGAACATTGATTTGATGAAAAGTGGTCAACTGAGGTCATTCTATAGAGCACGCTCGCACTCAATCATTAAAAAATTTGCATAAAGTTGAAAACGAATGCGTCTTTCTCGCTCAGCGCTTCCTATTTTCGTTGATTTTTCTCACACTAATCCACCGATCCGTGATAGTATAGCAGATTATGGAGGATTGAGGACAAATGCGAGCTGTAGTCCACATAATAATGCGGCACCTCGTGCTTAAAAATAGCCCATGCTCAAAAACTATTGGTTTTTTTTTAAGGAGACAAGGCTTCCAAAAATTTTAAGAAATGTAACTAATTTCTATTTTGAACGATTTTATTGACAAAATAGAGATTGAATTATCTACTAGACTGTCCTATTGTTATGACTATTGTTAAAATGTTATGTTAAATAATTTCGCGTAATCATTTTTTTAAAATTGAAATCCAGTAAGAAATTTTTTTCCAAATTTAGATGTTAATAAGGAGATCATGATGGAGGAGAACATCTATGCCACTAACCATCATTATGAGCACGTTTCAACTGCACGTGTCGATCTCGATGGTATACGGCAATATATGAGTCCATATTCAGCACCTGAACCTAATTTTGTCAGTTTTTCAGCTTATACTCTTATTCAGAGAACATAAAAGTAATTTATAAAGAATATTAATGTAAAAATAATGGATAGGTGTGTTTTTTTTTCCGGCTGAAAACATTATACGATTAAGCTGACCTTAAGGTGTTCTTTTGTTTCAATTTTTTCATAAAATCTTAATATGAAATAGAATTTATGTGGTTATTATATTATAGGATTACTATCATAAAGCATAACCTATTACTTTATGTAATAATTATGATCTTGTTAATCAATACTTGAAGTTAGTGTTTTATTGAGTGCATAATACAACACAGCCACAGGCTAACGACTCAGCGGAATCGCCTTTTCAGAACCTCAATGGTCTACGTCAATCATGCGATCTATTTGATCAAACATCATCGAAATCCTTATAAAAGAAATACCTCACCTAAAATTTAAACACTTTATCAAACAAACACCTTAGTTCAAATGCTTTACCTTTTTAAAAGTTCCCTTCATTATTTAATGGAGACAACCACTTACACAGATGGCATAGAGAATTTGATCTGGTGATTGAAATGAGAACATCAACCTAACACATGGGGCTAGTTCTTGCATGACTACGAGGCATTCCTTGTAAATATTTTCCTCTTCAACTCAAAGGCTCTGGCATTTATCTATAGCGTTTCCAAGAACATTCGCGCGGGTGTTTTTGTTCCTTGTTCAAGGATTTTAAGATTGTTTCCGAAATGGGCCGCGTTATGCTTTTAAGACTATTTGGGCCTAATCAATCTTGAAAGTATTGTTTTATAGTTGAAGCTTAGCTGTTTCATGTTTCTGCAAACACGAGATTTTTAAAGAAATATTTTAAGAAAAACATAAGAAATAAATGAGAAAATTTAGATGACTTCTTATTTAAGAATGAAAAGCTGAGAAAGTTTGTTTGGTGACTGTTCAATATTAAAAATAATAGCTATATAAAGAAAACGCTCAGGTAAGTGAGGCTACGCACTGTAACTTATCAAGATCAAAACGTCAGCTGGATTTCGATTAGTCATCCACCGCATTAATTTTACATTAAAGCTAATTACTGCTTTTCGATCCTCCTTGTAAATATTGAGATTTATGATTTTTTGGATTTTCGGAAAAATTTCATAGCCCGGATAGCAGTCTAGCTGAAAAAACATCTTTATAGAAACAATGAACAAGCTCAAATTATCATATGAGGTGGTGTATTTCCTTTTTCATTAACGTAATAACTCCATTCATAGTAATTAATGGAGTATTTGTGCCGAGCATCAGCCGATACTTGAGTTTCCTTTGAGTTAAATAGATCTACTCCATCAATATCTCTATTGTTTCAGCGAGCTACTGCATACTAATCTTCTTCTTTTTTTCTTACAACGCTTTCAAGATTAACAAACTAATGCATAGATCCACGTTTTCCTTGTTATCATTGAAAAATTTTGAAAAAAAATATGGTAACCACAGATGCGAAGCAGATCCTTTACAGAGAAAATTATCAATTGATCTTTTTCTCTTTTTTATTGTTACTAAAAGATTATTTACCTGAATTCCGAAGTGATAAGAGAAGTTTTCTCAATGCAAATTACCATTATTCTGAACAGCGGGCTCCAAATGATGGTGATGTTCTGCTCATAAGGTGACACGGGAGCGAGGAAGTTTCGCTGAAATAGTTCAGTTAGTTCCTCAGATTCCTGAGATAGCATTACTCAGGTGTTCTCTAAGTCTTCACCACAGGCAATCATCGACCTTTATGGAGATGGATCTCTTCGTAAATTTATCTCATCTGAAGGGTAGCGTCTCTTTTAGATTTACTCTTGACTTGCTGTCGTGGCGAAGTTGGAATCCTACTAGCACTTCCCAGCCACTTTAGGTGGTAAAACATATTGGAAGTGCTACACATTGCTCACTTTTTGTTTTTAGTAATCCTGCTATTATTTTAACGATTTTCGATATTACTTTCATAAACTAATTCCTCATATTTTACTAAATCCATTTGGCAAATTTTTATTCTGACACTTTTCGTTCGATACGTTTTTATTTCAGTCATTTTCGATAATATGGCAGTACTTGTCGACATAATATTCAGCTACCTTCATAGTATATTAAGGGCTTAAGTATCATTTCTGTACAGTTAAGTAAATTTCATTAGATGTAAAAAAATAAAAAAAATTCAATAATGGGCATAGAATTTCGATGAAAAGATTGTAGACCCAGAAAAAGGAACTGAGGACTAAACTCCTATGGTTGTACATGAGTGTATTTGAATGTATGAAAAGCTATATGATTTCTATGAGAAAAATACTACTCAAGTCCTACACATGCCTGAGAAAATTAGGGTTACGATCAATCTCAAAACAGTAACACTGACAAAAACAAACGATATGAATACTACGGGTTATACCGGACGATATGTAAGCAATATTATGTGAATAATCTAATTATGTGTTAATAAATTTATAAGAGCATTCTTAATATAATATATATAAAAAATAAAAATATAAGAACAAAAAAAATAATAGATACTGTCCAGCTTAATGTGGCTTGTGACACAAACTGAGTGATGGCAAACGAAATGAAATAGGAAAGTCGTCAATGCAACGATACTTTGAAATGTTTCCTTATTTATGCAGGTACCGAAATGGGCTGTGTGGTTGTTCGCAGCGTGTTTTTTACTGATTGTCGTCGTGCTTTTGCTGGATTACTGCGTCACACGTCGTAACGCTCTTGGAAACACATGCTGCATCCGATCGCGACAGAAGCGCAACATTGCCACCGCTGTTCATCAGAAGCGCTCCACCAACATGCTTCTCAACGTATGGTGACAATAACTATTTGAATTACGCTGAACCAGGCTTACAGCCTGATTGAGTATCCTTTGTTCGTTTTCATAGTTTTTTGCTGTTTCTTATTGAACTATCAATACCTTGCTATGCTAGTAAAGTTCACCTTCATCCTTTGTTATATTAAGCTATAAGTGTAGAAATAATATAAACTTTTCGTACGAATTTTTTTCGAATTCTTGGTGTACATTTAGCTTTATATGTGCTTCAATTTAGAAGTTAAATCGTCAAGGTCAATGTGCGGATCAGGATGTCTGAGAGAATCCAATATCAGTGAATGACGTCATAGACGATATAAGTCAAAAACTTCAACTCATAACATGATCATCAAGGACTATTACGCTCAATTACCTCCTTTTCAAGGGTTACGAGTTCATGTTTTTTTTTATTTAACAAGGTGAAAATTTTGTGTTATCCTTTCTTAATAGCTAGCACTGTTTCATAACATTCAATACCTAGTTGTGATGTTTGTTTTACTAATTACAAGTGCATAAATAATTGAAATGTATTTCATATGATCTTTGATTAATATACGTCACTTCTGGTAATGCGATAAATTTTGTTTTGTCGAAAACATTTTATCGTCTTCGTTGGGCAAATCTGACATACGAACACAGTTATAACAAAGGTTCCGATGATGCTTCTTTAAACTTGTTTCATTTTTAACTGATTCCAACAATTTTTATTGTATCTATAGCTGCAAATTTTCCTGTAACGATCAGAAGTGCCGGTGGTCTCACGGTGCGACGACGGCAAAAGCGCAGCTTGCTGAGTACTGTTACGAGTTCTGCGGATGTATCTTTAGTTACATAGATTCCTGACGTAGCCCTGCTCAAATGTTCCCATAGTCTTCAACCCATTCAGTAACCGTCCTTTATACATCGGAGCGATATGTCTACTTAAGACTTTATTCCTTCAGTACGGTAGCGTTTATCAAAAGATTTACTCTTAGCTAAGTTTGCATGTTAAAGTGGAAATCCTTGAAATTTCCTCCAGATATGTTAAGACCGTAAGCCATCTGGAAAGTCCCATATAAGATGGTTTCTTTAACTCGAAAAAATAGCTGATGTTCGACATTCTGCTGAAACTCTGCATATATTGACTCAAATTAGTTTTTAAAGTCGAATTTCATAACTATACACATTCATTATACTCTATTCATAAATATTCCCTATACTTACCATCACTGCAAGTAAGAGCAGTTCATTTGCAAAATGTTAAGAAATATTTTTTCAAGATGGGCTATGTCTAAACCTTGGCATTTGATATTAAAGTATATAAATACTATAATTATACAAGAACTGTTTATTTAAATAGCTTAGGCGGTTTCTTATCCTACGAATTTTTTTACTTTCATATTAAATGTTTTCGTAAACAAAACTCACCTCTCACAAAAGACTAGTAAAAACAAATTCTAGGGATGAAGTACAACAGAAGGTCGTTTGTTTATGAACTCGAACGGAAGAAAAACTGGTTGAGGGCAAAACTTAATATTATGATATTTGGCTAAGATATACATCTGTAACTCAAGAAGAAAAAGCACATGGTAGTGATGGAACGATGGATGAGGATAGTGTCTCGGCAAATACATCCGTAGCTGAACAATATTCCTGAGATACTGAGACATCTGTCGATTGAAAAAATTAAAGGTTACCACCATGACTAATTTTATTCTCAATATCAAATCAACGATGGAATGCTGGCAACTTTTTTTAGATACTTTTCTGTGCAGTTTGAAGTGAGGCTGCTCTCAATACCTCAAAATGATCAGCTAGCAGTTTATGATCAGTAACGAATTTATCTAATTTGAATTATGAAAGCAATAGATGCAAAAGCATGTGAAGAACAGACTTTGATTTTGTGAGAAAAACTCAATGTGTTGCATTGAAGGCTTCTATCGAAAAAAGAAATTAGGCTAATAAATGTTTTTCTCGATCATTAGGTAGTCCTCATTCATTACGAATTGCTTAATTGATTGAAAAGTTAATAAGAAACTCAAACAAGAAAAAAATTGAGTTATCAAAGTAATGAACATCCATTCATATTTACGGCATGGTATTGTTTATAATATTCAGTCTATTGTGATTATAACAATAAACAAACAAATACTTAAGAAGAAATTTAGTTCTAAGATTTTTAATATTATACATAAAAGAGATGTGTTGCAGTGAAAATTAAAGTTAATATAGCAATATTTATGAGAAAGCCGACTTTACCTCAATAGCTATTATTTATTTATTCAATACTATTTGCTTATCTAAAATTCGAACGAGTTCATCTAGTAGATAAGCCTTGATCTAACGAGATTTTATTTGTTAATAGACTCTTATGCATGTTTACTTTAGTAAAAGATGAAAGTGAGGAACGAAATGAATGTACTCTTCACTCAAATCATCTCATCTTGTTATGGAATAAATATTATTTCATTATTTGCTTTGATGGTACATTATCAACGGTAGTACTCTTTCCTACATATTCAGCGATCATTATCGCTGGCGTTATTCGTGATTGATGACGATGGTCTTCTACGAACACAATGAGTGACATACATGTACTCATAAGAAATAATACTTTATTGTGAAGATATTAATGGAGTTCTGAGAACTCATTGTATAACGGCCAGTACATTATTCCAACTACGCAGTTTTTATTTTTTCTCTCTGATGAAAAGACACAATTGGTTCATTATGGACAAAAGAACATCTGTATTAATCTGTTGTTTCATATTAGCACTAAAAAAATCTTTATTGTTATTCAGTAAAAGTGTTTATATTCAGATAGATCAATACTAAAATCTCAAACTGATCAATATCAATAATAACAATCAATAAAACAGATCAAAACTATCTCATTTCAATTTAATCACATGATTATTACTGTTTACATCAACAAATAATGTTTTCATGAAGAACTTAATTATTCAATGAGCACATGATTTATGAGCTAATTTTCTCTCATCCACGCCTTTTCAGACATTTTCAATTATCCTCGATTTCAATGAAATTCTTATACTACACATCATTCATATATTTCTCGTTACATGTTAACTTTTCCGTAATATGTTTTCATAATATCAAATTGCAATTTTACTGCATTAAACAAACAAACCGACGTTCTCCATCCAATTCACACCAAAAGTGCAATTTCGAGAAATATTGGAAGAAGTAGAGCAAATGAAACTCTTCCCTCAAACGAGTTAAAAAGACTTTTATTCAATTTTTCTATCATAAGTTTTCGCAATTACCCATCAAGTGGAGGAAAATGACGAAATGAATCTACATGAATACTTGGATGTTATCCAGTATTTGTAAAAGAAAAAACTTAGTAATATTTGATCTTCAACTGATCAATTTTTCTTTCTTTTACACTGATACATTATTTTTATCAAAAAATCGGCTATCGATTAGTCTCTTCATTTAGATGAAAGATAGCTCCTTATTTCCTTCTGAGCAAAAACGAGGGTCTTAACTACTCTATTTAAATGACTGAGGTTTGACAATTTGATAATTCTCTATGGGTTTGATAATTTTCTCTGTTTGAGTAGTGGAAGTGTCTAGCTTTGACGGAATTGTGAACAATCTGAGTTTTTCAGGTTTTGAAGGAGGTAAAACCGTCGAAACTTCAACCATTTAAGTAAAGAGTGTTTAACAACCTTGTTTTAGCTCTGAAGGAAATAACGAAATATTAGCTTTATTTTTTAAATATATTCTAAAAAGGTTTCTTTTTATTGTTTATAACAGCATATTTACATTAGTCTTCTTTCTTCGATTGAGCTTAAGCCTCCTCAACAAAAAAAATTACGTTGATGAACTCAACGAAAATCGGATGACTTTTAGTATGGAAAAGCTTCAACACTTGGATACGACCCAATAAAAGTGCTAGCAATTATGTGGACTAAAAAAATACGAATGAAAGCTTATATGTTTTAAAGATTTGAATAAAGAAAGAACTCATCGGTACGATCCTCATATGTTAACACAGACGTCCACTTCATTAAAGGAGGTTCTACTAAGAAGAAAATTACAGTGGTCAACATTATAAATGAATCAGTAATATTTTAGTACTGTACTTAAAATACACTACGGTAATTTGTAAGCTAGATAGTTTCATAGCATTTCCGATAAAGCTCTGATTGTTTTCAGGCATTCCATAGCTTTTCCGTTGTTAAGTCTATAAATTGAGGTCGTACAAAAAAAAAGCCGAAAATCGGTAGGAAAAAAAAATAGGAATTTAGCGGTTTTTTTTTATTTTAAGAAGATTATGAGGAAAAACCAAATGATTAAGGTTATAGATAAAAATTGAATATGACTTCAATATTTAAAATATCGCTATGTATATGAATATTTTTGTGTATTATAATTATTTTTTGGAGTATAAAATTTATGGAATAGTTGGTTGTCTAATAACAAGCTATAGAAAAGCTATTATTTAAAACTGATTACTTTACTGCTAGAAGGAAGTTATGAGCTTAAGCTTCTTATTAGCATTAGTTATAAGCTTCTTCTCTGTTATCGATATTAATAGAAAACTTTGAAGCTTCTTTTCATTACTTTAGCTTAAAATACAAACACCGATAACGTTAAAAAGTTGAAATCGATGTTTCATGACGACATCGTTGTTGAGTACATTTCAAAATAGACCTCATTCTCACAAATGATTAAACTTTAAGACGTTTATTTACAATTGAGGGCGAACTAACAATCAGTTTACATCTGATACAAAAAAAAAATTCTTCAATAACATTTATGTTTACTTTGAAAACATTCTCAAAACGTAAACAGAAAAAATTATAAGATTCATGCTTTATTCGAAAACGTGGAAAAAAAAACGAACGAATCATACTTCTTTTTTTTTCTTTCTAATATAAGATAACATCTGTAATTCGTTAAATAAAAAATAATTATTGATTATTTCACTTGGAAAATCAATTTTTTTTTAAATTTGCGTTGAAATAATGCAGGATACTTTAAAATTTTTAACATATTTTATAACCAATAGATATATTTTATAATTTCGTATAATTCGCTTTGAAACTGAACGTAAATAAGCTTATTTCAAATTCTTCACACGATTTCTTTAAGCTTTTTTTTGAATTTTCGCATTTTTATAATTTTTTTCTTTTCTATCAATAGAGAAGCAAAATTGCGCTTACCGTAATCGAGTGAGTCGGTCGTCCCAGGTGATTTCACTTTTATTGATTTACAAAAATCGATATATTCAAAATAAAAACGATGAGTTGTAGAATAGACATTGAAAAATTTTAGCAGATCGATAGGAAAACGCTCTGGCTGTGTTTCTTCGGTAATTTATGTCCAGCCTCCTTGCGAAATCTTAGGAGAAAAAAAAAATGTTCTAGCTGGATATTTCGACTGAAACACTCAGTGAAATTCTTCATTAAGCTTCTACAATGATTATTTTCTGAGGTTCTGCTAAAGGAAAAAAGCTGTAAATTTTCATTT
>KN717007.1:6077-16357 GCA_000816705.1 Dictyocaulus viviparus | reverse complement strand
TATAATATAACATAAACGGAGTATAGAGCCTAGTAATAACGCATTGCGCACCTGTTTTTGAATACCCTGAAAAATTTATGGCAGAAATATCAGTGATTTAGTTGAACAATATACTACGCTGGAACCGGATTAGAACGAATATTGAAAACAAAATAAAGTTCAGCATCCATTAAAAAAAGTGGAATCCTGCCGCGTACCTACTTTGGAAACTTTTAGAGGTTATTAGAAACGTATAAGGTATGCATAATGACTTGAATTGAACCAACACCTATCGAGTCGATGTTATTAGTAGTTTCGATAAATTAAAAATATGTATTTACTGAGTACATACAAAAGAATCGACTTATTTGAGACGTAATAAAATTACAAATCGCTCTCATGTAAACTTGTTGTAAGGCAGAATTTTTCGCTGATTGCCCAACGTAAACTCTTTCTTATCTTAAAAGGCTAATATGTGCCAACTGAATCTCGGTTAACATAGGCATGCAGGAAGCAGTTTCATAAATAAAAAATATCGGAGAATAAATGTACAGACTAGTCACTACCTTCCAATACAAATACTTTAGACATTCCTATGATTTCTTTATACAACAGAAAAAGATACAAAAAAACTAACTTTACAGCCTTTTTTTTGCTACGTCGCTGACCATCATCACTTGCAGATGAGCTAGAACTCTCGATAGCTGTCTGCTTTAACTAGAGTAGAGCATTATAATCAAACATGCACTTACACTACCGCTACAGACATCTTATTTATATTACAGAAACGGAAATGAGCACAAAAGTAAACCTACTATGCTCCTACAATAAAGCATCCGTAAAAATAACATGACCTTTCTAATCGCTTTAATTACAATACAACCGTTTCTAGTCCGAAAAAATCTTATATCCCATCTCTATACTGATAGCAGCCAACTTTTATTGGAAAACAAACGACGCACTGTAGTTGGGATTATATTGTTGAGTGAAACTCCAATATACTCCATCTCACGACGGAACCTATCCGCTGCCGCTTTCCTTCTATAATATGAATAGGTTATGAAAAATTCACCGTACCACACATTTTAGAACCTTATCAGCATGTGACAGTTTATTTCAGAATGTACTAAATTCAAATTCACCCTCCGTTTCTCAAAGCTTTTAACGTATTATTTATACAAAAACGTATGTCATCACCATACCATTAACTTACTCGGATTCCACAGTTTTCTCGGGTAGTGTTAGTTTTTTTTTTAATATTTACGCCCTACGTCCCTTAAGCTTTGTTTTGTAACAAACTTCGGATCTTGAGCAACCGAAAAATCATAGTAACCACGTAAATATTGTCTTTCCATACTATCTGAAAGTTGCTTTTGACTATATAAATGTGTGCTATTACATATGGCACAATAAGGGGAGTCAGCTAAAACGACCGCTTACGATAAGTGAACATAATGAGAATAGGAACTATGGGAAGGAAGACGAATTATGGTTAGTTTTCGGCTTACCAAAGCCAAACATCCTTGATAAACTCTCAAACATGCGCGAGCATGTGCACACGAGGTATGCTAAATCCGAAACGCTCACTGTCCAACAGAACACAGGGTGAAAGTAAATGGTATGAAGCAAAAACAATTGCAGCAGTACGCGTCGCGGTTGCGCCCTTTAAAGTGCGCAAAGATTACGAAACACTTTCTGCTTTTAAAAAAAATTGTAGTACCTTAGCTGTCATTGAGGTTATACTGGGAAGACAGAAACTGATCCCTTCACCAACACGCAGATGAACTGCCGAGTTCACAAATAACTGCGTATACTAACATAAGTTAGCTCGCTAAAGCCGCATGTCAGAAACGCATCAGGTGACTGACGAGACTCATTTATTTCGTAATTACAGACCAACGTGCCGTCGCGACAAATTAAAAATGAAAAGAAAATCTCCACATAAACAAGCGTTGCCAGTTTCAACAACAAGGAACCTTCTAATGTTTGGACAATTACGGAGCATAGAGTAAGTTGTACCTAATAATTCAGTAAACGTGAACCAAAAATGGAAGCACATGACGCTTTTCGCAGTAAGAAAAGCCTTACGAATAACCGCCGGTATTAACTGGAATTGGGAAATTTTTACTCTTACTAACTTCTCAATGTTTTATTACGTTTTTCTGTACGCATGATCTAGTGAGTGGAATAATACTTCAATGTAGGAAGCTATGATAAGAAAATCGTAAACACATTACTTTCGGATTTAGAATTCTATTAATGTTAGAAACAAACATGTGTCTTTCTATCCTACTTCCAAAAATTAGGAAAGATAAGAATCTCTCCAATAAAAATCATCTAAAATATGTTTTTGGCACATATGTTGCGCGAATTTCCATAATAAAGGCGTGCAAACATACTTCTTCTCTTCGACAGCTGCTTTTCGTTGGTGAATAATGAGCAACTCCTGCACGTAGGTGAGACATTCAATGAGCATCCCATGTTCACATTTTGGACAATACCATTTACCTCCAGGAACAAACCTGTTTACAGGAATTTCTCACGTAAGTAGAACTATCAATAAACTGATTAAATGAAATAACGTGCTCAACATTCTTAAAATTAAAAAATGACCAAAACGCGTCATTAATAAAAAGTCATTTCTCATGATATAATAAGATTGTGTATCGAATTAAAGACATTAGAAACGAAAAAACTGACATAAGAAGGCAAGGAACAAATGTGATTACATGTTTCACCACAAACAGTAGAGAGCTCGTGGCGCAGTAGTGGATATGCCTTAGTGATACGCATGCTCGAATCAGGTTTCCAAGCGGACCTCCGGACATTTCGCCTACCAAGCTCACCATCTTTCCGAGGTCGATAAAATGGTACTAGAGAAATCCGGATAAGATAAGCAGTACTGACTTGGTGAAGAATGGTCGGGTCAAGTCACCGTATAGACTAGCTCCGCATTCAACCACCCTTACGTTATCACGTTGACCACGAACGCGTGGGTACATCCCACAACAGGAATTGATCAAGGCAAAGGACTACCTTATCTTTATCGTAAACAGTCCATTATTAACCGACTTATATCACCAACAACAATTATTTTCACATTAATGTTATAAAAAAATAACATTAAGTCTGGCAATTTCATGGTAGTAAAGAAAACTCAGTGCATCATTGAAAAATGACTAATATTGAATGTAAAGAAAAATTTATCGCACCACAAACAAACATAAATTATTGTGGAACACTATATTGTAAAACGATACTAACCAAAGTGGTGGTTTCAAACAAGTTGTGTGCCAAGCATCATCACAATTGTCACAAAGCAACAACTAAAATATTTTTTTTTTTGAGAATGTATACAGGGTGGTAACACGGACGATAAAAAAAAGTAAAAAGCTACGTTTAAAAAATTCTTTTAAGACTAGCTTCATTGCAGTGTAGTCCAACACTATTTAACTCTATAAAAAAACCCACAATGTCCTCGTTATCACCTAGTTTGCAAGAGCCACACAAAGAGTCACCCTCAGCTTTCCTCCGTACTTCTTCCTCCTACAAAAATTTATGAATGAAGAACAGTTCTCTCCAATTTTAACACAAATTCAACACACGTCTTCATCGCCTGAATCTTCTTCATCCTCTATATCATCCGCAACCTTCTTTCTCCTGCGTCGTCGTTTCCTGAAACGTCTGCATTCTTCTGCTAAAAGAGGAAAAACAGAAACTTACCCAGTTGACTTTTTTGTCGTTTTTGGCTTGAACTCGTCGTCACTACTAGCTGTACCCTCTCCTTCAGAAACATAAGCCGACCTTTCTGAGTCCTCGGTAACCGGCGTTGATGAATCCTAATAAAATTATATGTGGATTCATTCCACCCAGTTGTTTCGAACAGTTTTATCAAAATTTCAAGATAAAGGAACTAACTCCTTACTCACTCGCTTATTGAACTCGTTTTTAGTGGTATCGTTCACCTCTGAGGTGTTGAGTTTCTTCTCGTGACTTTTCTTCGGTGTGACATATTTACGGATGTTGGTTTGCGCTCGTTGAGAAGCGCTTCGACGTGGTAGGACCCTTCGTTCTTTCTAGAAAAATAATCCGATGGAGAATTCCTACAGATGTCACTATGGCATTACGTTATATTTTTACTGTGAGGGTTTCAAGAAGTAGCTTTCATGAACCCAGCAGACTTACATCCTCTGCTCCACCGAGCTTCTCTTCTTCTTGCGTAATATCTTCAGGAGCTTCAGAAGTATTTTCCATTCTAGCACGTCTATTTCGTCGTTCTTCCTTTCCCTTCAACATTGCAGCACGCATGTTCTGAATAAATTATGTTTTTTTGAAATACACATTTTTATAAAATATCACAGCACCTTGATAGCAGTCTCATCCAGAAACACATCCACACAAGTACCTTTCTTCGTCACCATATTAACGAGATTCTCACAATCACTCTCACTAGGTTTACTCTAGAATTTAAGATTAAATAGTACCGGTACTCCGTAACAAACATGTTTTAACAAAAACTCTAAATCGTAACTCACGAATTCTCGTTTGTCGTTTGGATTTTTCACGTACCCCAAATCTTCTTTTTTTAGTTTCGCGATTAAACTCTCAAGATCAGATATGTTGCTAAAGAAGAATCAATTTTGTGTCGAAGCAATATTACGTGCGACAATCGGTTCAAACGAAAATAAGTCAACTGCATTCAATCAATTTTACCTCAAAATTAATTTGAGATCATCATACAAGCTACTTAAAAATGTAGTTGTTACTTATATTTACCGAGCTACTAGAGTCCATGAGTAGCCACTTTCATCGTCCTGCTCAGTAGTATACAGACGAATGTCATATACTGAGTCGATTTGGCAGTAATATGCAAGACCACGTTTATCAACACCCGTGACCACATCCCTCATATCCAGTGCACGCAAAGCTGATGGTATCTGGAAATTACTCTCACCTTATCGGCAATTTACTAAGGCAAAGCATAAAACTAATGCCTGAATCACTTCTAATGAGTAGTTAGCTTCAAAGATAAACTCACGCTTTCCTTGAGTCTTGAATTATGTTCTAGCTGCAATTCGCATAATGTCCTCAGAATCTTCAACTTACTAATTATTGACATATGTACGTAGCCATACCTAAGATCCAATCATTTTCAGTTTTGAAAAAATAAAAAAGGGAGAAAGTTAAGGATACGTTTCTAACTGCCGCTTTTCAGATGGAAGCAAACCGGTCGTAGTGAGATATTTGAGGATGCATTTCTCAAAACTATCGTTGCTAACAGTTTTCACAATAGACCTGCGTAATAGCTTCAGATGTAGGTCAACAAGTTCTTTTGACACTATAAAGCACATAGTATGTACATCATTTATAGGTCAAATACTTGAGCTTTTGTAGTGTGTCGTACCTCTGCCATCTTCCAATTTGGTGAACATGTTCTCTAGTTGACAAAAACTCACCGGTTCCATCTCTAAAATTTTCATTTGCTCTTGTCTTATTTGCGTTTAAGAAAATATTTGATAAAAATACTTACTCATAAGAGTGAAAAACTTGTTAATGAAACTGCAGATCACTGCGAAGTCCGGATCGCAGCGCAGTTGCTCAGCGTCAATCTTAAGTAAACTCATCATAATTTCTCACCATTCTCTGTCAATTAATTCTTATTACTTGTGGAGCTATACACGGTCTTCTTATGATGTCTGTCAATGGTGCCTGCTCAGCGTCACTCAATTCATCTTCCTCAATCGTTGTGGCCTCCACGTAATCCATAGGAGTACAAATACTAGTGCTACCACAGTCTTCTCCAGTAGTTTGGCAATTTACTATTTCAGATTTGATGTCCGCTACAGAATCTTCCATATTAGATATATTTACATCACGCTCGTCACCAGCAACCTGTATCGAAATCATATTTACTATATTTAAATTTGTTCAGCGTGTTCTTAGTGGACTAAAAAACTATGCGATTCACACATAAATTGTAAAAACTTAGGGAAACTAATTGCAATTGTGCTTTGCTATTTGATGCCACACATTAATTTGCAAGTAAAAGGAAATTTGCAAGATCCAGTGATCAGGTCGCATATCTTTCCTAAGCGATTAGAAAAGAGAAAGCGACACAAATTTACATCTGTTATAATCGTACAAATAACAATAATATAAGTGTTTCGAAGCAAAATACATTAGTTCAGGTAGTCTACTAACCATTCCACCATCCTGACTACTCTCTGTAATAGGTTTATCGTCATGATGAACTTTATCGGATGAGAATATCACATGTGCGAGGCTAGTAGCATCAGTTGCTTCTTGTAAAGTAACCGCCTTCTGATCCTGTTAACAGTATAATATATGGGATTAAAAGCATAGCAAGAATTACTAATTCACACTTACCGACAAATCGCATTTGTTACCAATGGTTTGTGCATTTTCAGTGATCGAGCGTTGAACGTTTGCGGAATCATCTACTGACAAATTCATCCCCAACCCGATCAAGGGCAAAAAGCTGTGTACAACTTTCAAGTAAACTACGCCTTAGTAAAAACTATTAGAAATATCCCTGAAAATATAGAAGGTCATTCCAAAACATGAAATTTTATCCAAATAATCAACGCGAACGTAAGCCCGATAAGAGATTAAAAACAAGAAATACACCGATTCAATGACTGCAATTTTTACCAAGCTTAAAAAATGTTCTACATAAGCAAATTTAATGTTTCTTCCTAGGGCATTTTCCACTTTAAACGTCGGCTAACAAGATAAATATAACAATGTTCATTATATCAAACGATATAAACAATAAAACTGTTATTTTTCGAAAACATTAATTAATTTCTAGCCTTGAAATGCAAATAAAAACGAACGTTGTCGAGACTCAGAGTGCGCCAAAATGCTTCGTCCTTGCCGATAAATACTTGGTAAAACTACTATTGCTCCGTGATTTAACAGTGAACTCTTGCTAAAAATTAGCCCATTCGAGTTCAAATAATCCTTATAAAATTTATTAAAACTATTTCTACACATTAGAAACGCAAAGATTGCACGCTTGTTTGCGACAAAATGTGAGAGCTTACACGCGCAGCGTTACCCTCAATCCCAACATCTCCAAAAATTGTTCTTTCTCTTCACACTCTATCCACTCTACACTCTAGCTATTGCAAAACTTAAATGGGTCGCTAATAGCTTCCGTACGTTCGGCACACGTATGTTCATTAGGTTTATAATGAATAATAAAAGAATTTTCTCAGTAAAAAAACGGTATATGAGGCTTACAAAGTGAATGATCCTTATTGTAAATTTTGCCAAAAGTTAGGAATTTTGCAAAAAGTGGCCAGTGCTATGTCCATAAACTTATAATAAAACACCCACTAAAAGATGTTTAAGAACGGACGAAAGATAAGTGGTAATAAATTTATTTGAGAGCCGTAGGAAAGAATAATTCTATTGTAGTACCAAACTTAACTGAATGAGAGATAAAAAATAAGGTAACCATGGTTTTTTTTTTTGACATTTTCTCTTCTTCCTAGTCACTTTCATCTTCGACGCATTGAGAAGTTATTGTAGACTTTAAGCACTTTCCCAACGAGATAATGAAGTAGTGAAAACAGCAATGATGTTATTAATAAACGTATCAAGTGGAGTAAGGTGCATGCGTGTTATTGGGCAGTACTACTCCTGCTGATTTTGAGCACGGTTCGGTTAAGCAGTAGTAGTGGACTCCTTTGCACTTGAAGCGGTTCTGCCAAGCTAGACCTGCGATTCGATAGAGAATTTAGATCGCGCTGTTGTGGTAGTGAGAACAGTTCGCTTCGTAGTTGTATTCGCTCTTCACATTGTGAAATTAATTCGTATTAATTTATTAAAGTTAATTGCAACTTAATTTATATACATATATATATATATATATATATTATTTTGATTTATTTAGTGTTTAGTGGAGCACCATGCATTTAGAACAGTTTCAAAAACTCATTGAAGCATGATTCTCGTTTCCACAGAAGTATCCACACTTCATTGTGGTAGCAAAACTGAACTACAACATATGTTTGTAAAAAAATCGTATCCCATACGTAAATTAAATTATGAAAATCGACAAATCTCTTTGAATATACGGTCAACACAACATAAACAAAACATGTGTCATGTCGAAGTTTCAAAAAGCAGTTTCTGTTTATTTCTATTGTATAAAGTGTGTTTAAGCTGAGAGCTTGGATTAGTGTACAGGTGGATGATATGTTTGGCCTGACGGTGTATAGTGGTGGGTGACGGCTTGCATGCTCAGCACCATTTGACTCGTTCAATGTTCTACTGACAAAAGCCGAAAACATTCTATATATGTCCGTAACAACATAATTTATACGTCATTCTGTATAAAATATGAATCGATTTAGTGTATTTTTTGAATGAAATCGTACTTCTAACATTTCAAAATGCTTATTTTCTCGTTCAAGTTTAACTATAAGCTTGCGACATACATCAAAATTTCAGCAATTCAAGGAAATATTTAATTCCTGTTGTGCTTAAATATGATGTGAAATTTTGTTTTTATCAATGAAAAGCAGTATTCGATATTAACAGCTGTTCTAATTTTTGCTACGTGTGTGAATTTATCTACAAATTTTAAATTTATGCAAAATATTGGTATTTTTTCGTTATCACGTTACCGTATCCCCTCATGTATCTTCAATAGTAGATTAACACCATAGACTAAACTGAGGTATTGTTTTTTGTTTTCTGAAAACTCAGAACAATTTCACATTCGAATAATTTCAATGTAATGGAATCGATGACATTCAATAAAGTACCTTGAAATATTTTCATGTTAATATTAATAGTAAATATGCTTTTATGAAAATTCATGATATTTTCTTATCAAAAGCTGTACGAATATATGTATAAAATAGCTTATCGATTTATTATCACCAATTTTTCTTTTGCTCCTTTCTTTTTTCAGCTTCTAAATCGTTTTCACTCATCCCTCCTCTATTTATTAGATTTTCTATAATATGAACGATACTATTCATTTATGGATCGATATTCAATGTCAAACATTTACAAATTGGATCAATCAGCAGGTGGGTATTACAAAAACATTCATATCATTCGTAATGCTATTGTAAATGTATAAAAATAAATTTCCCCTCATAAGCCTTATAATATGAAATCTATAATCATGATCTGAAAAATCAATACAGCATTTAGAGGTGAGCTATAGAATAATGAATATCGAAAACATAGCTCTCTTACTAATTAAGTCAATGAATCGAATATTATAACATCCATATTTTTTTTTACTAAACATAAATTTTTATTACGTTCAAAAAAAAATCTATATTTTCCACTGTTTTATTTATCACTTGTTTTTAAAATTTTTAATCATTTTCTAATCGTCCATTATTTATTTGGTGTGTGGATATAATTTATCACAGATTCTTTCAATAACTAATTTTAGCAATACAGTATAGTTATGGGTTATTTAGTATTGTATCGTTTTAATGTATTTGTATTATTCATTTTAATATGTATCTTGCTCTAATTTCTTCCGGGCATTCTCCATTTGCTTTAGTTTGGTGAAAAAATTTGTTGTTGTTGTTTAGTGATAATGCCGGTGTTTGAAAATCAATATTTTGCCCTTTTTTGTGCTTTTCTATGTGAACGTGATGGATTCTCCCAGCCAGGCTGGTTGAAGGTATCTGAAACGTCCGATGAGTGCTCCAAATATAACTGACAAACAGCCTCAATCTTTCATGGGGATTTCCTAGAATGACAAAATTTCAATCAAATAAGCTAATTAAGAAAATGTAGCCGTTGTAAATTGACCACCGATCATCTTTTAATCGTGATTCCATTTCTATGTCAAGTTCATAAGCGGTGATTAGGTAATTATTTACGAGCGATAGGAGTGAAGCAGAGAAGTCCTCTAAATGAAAATTGAGTTATGTATCTTAATTGTAACGGTCGCAGTGGTAGAGGTGCCACAGTGACACGCAGGCCCGGATCAGTTTGCCACCGCCTTCCAGGCGTTCCAAGCCCGTCATCCTTCTGGACTCGGTAACTCTGTATCAGAAAAATCTGGGTAAGATAATTAGCACTGAATTGGTAAAGAGTGGTCAAATCTAGTCACTGTATGGACCAAGCTCGCATCCAGCCACCTGCACGAACACGAATGCTTAGACGCATCCCGCCACAAAAAATTGATTAATACCAAAGCTTATCTTATTTTATCTTATCTTACTTGTCATTGACATATGAGGATTTCGTGTTAACTAATTGTGTAATACAAAATGATGTCCCTCTCGATTAATGTT
>KN717006.1:20082-33265 GCA_000816705.1 Dictyocaulus viviparus | reverse complement strand
CAATTTCTCATTGAACTTACGAACTTCCTTCGTTTTGTTATTACTCCTAACAAAATTCTTATCACAAAAATGTTTGTTTTGTTTTGCTTTACAAGTTTTTAATTTAATTAAGTTATTTTTTTTCTATCTGCCTAAAAAATATTTCCATCTTTTATATTTTTCATAATTTTTTTCGAATTGAAAAGAATAAAAGAACATTATTGGTGCTGAACAAAGTTCATTTTATCTATTCAAAAACAAAAACACCGTAGTTGGAAGATTTATTCGTTTTTTCTGATAAATTCATAGATCATTGATCAGCGTCGATCAGTTATTTACCTGTTTGAGTTCGATATGATGTTATTTACCTCATTGACCCTCTCTAGAGTGTATGATGTATCGTTCTGTTACGGTAGTGTCATTGATCGTAATATGTCAATCGTTTGAATCGATCTATTCATTTGTAAAATTTTTCAACTATGCAAATTTGCATAAAACATGTCAGACGTAACTGTTCGCATGTGCCTGCGGGGTTTTTTATTTATCGAAAACTTTTTTTGATTCATGAAACGTTTATTATTATTTTTGTTTTCTTCCTGCATCGGTTAATAATTGAATTCGATCGAGCAGCTGTTTAATTGAATAAATGAAAATTCTTTCCCTGATAGAGTTTCATTATTGTGATTTGTTTTCTACATATGCAAATCAATCGATTAACGAATTCTCTTTATTGTTATCGATGTTGTTGTTTATGTTGTTGTTGTTGTTGTTGTTGTTTAACATAAACATCTATCATCCTCATTACGTCATAGTGAAAAAATGGAGCTCCATGAGGAAAACCGACAGTACGATTATTTTATTATCTTGAGAAATTTTTACTCTTATTGGAATTTTTACGAGAAAAAAAAAGAGATGTTGTTAGAATTTTATTCATAAAATAAATTAGGTTTGGTTGAAAAATAAATTTTATAAGTGATGAAAACAAAATCCATCTGACATCATAATTCTGGTAACATTGCATTGTTTTTCTTATTATTATTATTATGGCTTTATAATATAGATCATTTCAATGATCTACTTTATAATAATTTTGTCTCTTTCATAATTATATTAATAACTATATATGGTAAATGTTTAATGTTTTACAAAACGAATTTCTTACATAACATTTTTAACTAAAATAGTGTATTTATTGCTTTATGATGAAAAACGATGAAAGAAAAAATGATAACGAGTAAAAAATGAAGTCAACATTGATGATAAGCGAAGAAAGTGACGCGTTGAGGTCAATGCATTCGTATCGTTTTGTGTAAACAGAAGCATTTGGTGTGACGTGATGATAGTTTAGATGTATTGAATCATCTCTTATCGTCATCATCATCATCATCACTGTGGTCATTATCACTATCATCATCACCACATCATGAACATCATCATCGTAATCATTAGCATTATTATCATTGTGGTCATCACCATGATCATCATCATGATCATTATCACACCAATTATCATCTTTTCATTATGATCAATATCGACTACGAATCATTATAAAGATGAAATCACCTTCAATAATAATGTAAAGGAAAAGAAAAGCCGTTGTCAATTTATGTTAATAAAAAAAAACGATATTTCACTGATATCCAACTAATCAATAGATATCTAATTCACTATAAAAAAACATTGATTAGCCAGCATGTAATACGTAAATAAATAAGATTTCAAAGAAAATTTTTTTTTCTCGCCAAGTCATTTCCAAAGAGATATTCACGTGAATCGAAACCAAACAAAGAAAAAATCTCTTTAATGATGATGTTGAAAAACTCCGTAGAAAGATGTTTGATCGATTTCTGATCAACAAAACGATCGATTTCCAATAAACAAAACAATCGATCGATTGCATGTATCTGCATGACATTCGGTAAGAAAATCATCAACGAAATGGCTTATCAATATAAGTTGTAATATTATAAATAAAATTTTCAATTTTCTATCTATTAAAACTATCAAAGCAAAAATATTTTATAATCAATCAATATTATAACGTATATTGTTATAATATGAAGCAATTTCAAATAATATTATATTGTATGGCGGTAGCTATGAAAATAAACTATCAGTTTATTGTTGATGCTTTTTTTTTAAATAAATATTAAAATATAATATAAATTATTTGACTAAAATTATGGTGTAATCGTATCCCAATAATTTATTTAATCCATTAAAAATGTTAAAATGACGTCACAAAGAACTTTTGATGACAGTGTTGATAAGCTACGTGATTAGTGATAATGTTAAGCATCATCATAACAACTTTCAAGCTTAAACTCACTATAGAACCCACTTTAATGCTTCCTCTTGACTGTTCTATGCAAATAATCTCTAAGCAGTTTCATTTATATCAGATAGTTTCCATTAGTTATTGTCTTATTGCATCTATTAATGTATGCATCTAAGTACTGGATAAGCTTAATTAGAATGATGAGCCCTTCTATTAAATAATGGAATACTACTATTAAGATGCCTAATTGATCACCATTGATACGATAAACACTAATCGATCGATTTTTGATATGATTCGATAGAAGAATGGAAAGACTTCGTTAACAGCATAGGGGTCTATGGGTGCAACTATGGGGCTGATAGTGGTGGGAGAGTGTACTGAGTGTGGAGAGGATCGGCGGTGCGGTTTGGGTGCGCGAGCACCCAAGCAGGTTTATCGCCTCCGCCGCGACGCGCCCCTACGCCACCATCACAGCACCGGCCCGCAACACAAACGACGACATTCCTCCGTCTAACGGACGGTCGGTCGGATCGGTCGATCGCCATCCTACACACCTCGACACCAATTAATGTTCAAAGTTCCGTGACCTGCTGAATTTCTCTTTTGTAAAAATTCTCTTTTTTTTTCTTTGTATTGTAATTGACAATTTAATTGGCGTGAATTCTTGAGTTCAAAACGTTTTTTTAAAGGATTTTCATCTTTTTCAACTATATAGTAACCCAGCGATCAATAGGAAATAAGAATCGATTGGTCAGATATTCTTCTATGTAGACCATTGTGATTTGTCTTTTATAAAAAAAAATTACTGATATATATAAAGTTTTTTTTTAGAAGAAAATCTCGTCTCTACACATTTGAGCTTAACCACTATAATCGAATTAACTAATAAATTCCGTATACTCATTGAAAAAAAATTATGCTAATTCATACTCCTCTTCTCGCTTCAACTTCAGTTTTTTCTTTGTTGTTATTTTTTCAATGATTACGATTTTATACCGTAATGTTCGTTCTATCTCATTGTTCGATGTATGACGAACTCCACTTCAAACGGTAAACGAGTCAATTTCAGGGTTTCTGTGAGTGCTTCTGATTATTTTCTGCACAACACATCAAAATTTGAACCAGCCACTTCTAGCAATGAGGTTAGTCATAGTTAACACTTTAGGAATGTATGATAAGAAAAGTCTGGAATACTACACCACTATGTAAAAACTGGGTAGTGAAAAGTAGTGTGTGCTTAAGATATATAATTTGCCTCATGTGAAATCCAATATAGTAAAATGATTTGTCTAGTCTGGGTATACTCTTACAATTCATTAGAATAAAATCATAAACCATTTCATTCTTTCTCACAAAGAATTAGATAAATAACTGGCTTCTTTTTTACGCAACACCACTTATCGATTAAGTACTACCATCGCTTCACCATATCGATTTTTCAAATCATCACCGTCCACATCATTCATGGAAACCTTTTTTACAACCATTCTGCTTGTTTTTTTTTAAAGTAGATATTTTTCCGGTGAACATCACACAATCTCTCATAGAGCTGTATCAATGTTATCGTTTATGTCTATAATCAGAACGACCAAGCTTCGATCACATGGACTCATTTGTTAGTTAGGAAATCATCTATGGGTCCAGTGAACCTTGATCTATCCTACGTTAATTAGCTGATGTTCAATTTTTTTAGAAGGATATTACATTTCGTTCTTCATCGATTAACTTCGCTAGTCTTTGCATAGGGGAAATTCACATTCACTCTACTGGGAACAAATGAAACACGAACGTGTGGCGGAACGTTTCGAAATTGACCATCGTCAACTTTAACCATATCATCTTATATTGATGGGTCGTTAGTGTAACACAGTCCCAGTTAATTACAAGTGTTATGGGATTTCAGCTGCATCAATATTATGTGAAAGGATCAAAAACGGGATCACGGTAACAGTTTGCAGTGGCGAGGTGGTTGCAACTGTGCCACCTGGTACGCAAGTTGTCGTCGAAGCCAAATTGCTAACATCCGATGTCGATCATACAATCGAGGAAGTGCGTCAAGAAACAATTCAGCAGGTTCAAGATGCTTTGACGGTTAGTTCTCTCGGATTTCACTTTGTTCTATAGTCACAATGTTTTTTTCAACGTTTAAATTGATTTTTATTTAATATTTCTATTCATTACGATAGTTCCATTCGCACCAATTCACGTGGTGCCGCAGTTTTTTTTTTGAATTCCGGCAATATGATACATTCTACCAGTGGAGAAATCACACCGGAATAGTTCTTTTGTGATAGATTGAATCTAGATTAGATGTATATGAATTCACCACAGTAAAAATATAAACGAGACGAATATCATAGGTGTTTTTTATTGATATATACACTACCGTTATGGTTTGATAACTTAGATTGATGTGCTATCAGAAATTGTGTGCAGAGAATCGTATGACTTTGTTTTAAATTCATCGCAGTCTTTGTTGTTCTTGAACATTGATCATTTGGTGACTGATCATTGGAAAGTTCATATCGCTTTGCAATAGAACATATTTTCCCTACAAAGTAATAAATAGATCAAATCATTGTCAAAGGAGTAAAAGATGTAGTATGAGCGTTTTGGAAATATGTTCAATATAGTCATGTTTTTCATCTAAGCACATTTCTTTAAATTTAAACATTTTCATTGATATTCAAATTTCTATTGAAGGTGGTTGGTCAGCCGATAGCAAACGCAAGGCCTTCTAACAGGACACTATTTTGTAGAAAATGTGAAGGACACGGATTGCAAGTCGTTTTGAAGGGACATGCGTCTCGATGTCCTTATAATAATTGCCAGTGTAAGACTGTAAGTTCTTTCTCGATTATGGAATATTTCATCTAATCAATATTTTTGATATTGATTCAAAAAAGCAAGTTGTCGCCCAGTGTTTCCTCTAGATAGGAGAATCATTGATCGAAGTTATTGTTCATCACAGAAAGGTAGTGTCATTTTTATTATCGTTTTTCATGATCACTCATTTAAACTTATGGATTATTCTTTGCTATGTTTTACTCTTTAGCAAGAAAGCAGATAAAGCTTATTCTGTTTCGAATTGTTATATCATGTTAAGTAATCTGTGTTGTGAATTATTTGGTTTTCTTGTGCATGCATTTCATTTATTCGAGAGGCTTAACTTTTTTACAATAATGGACTTTTCAGTCCAATTTAATTGCGACTTGTATTATGTTGGAAAGTTCTTTCGTATGGTACTGTTTTTTCTAATCTTGTAAACTTCAACAACAATATATTTTATTCATTCTATAGTATATTTGTTTTCTTTATGTTAGAGTATAACAAAGCTTTCTGATTGTAAGAAGAAAATAAGCGAACTAGTGATAGTTTGCTTTCACCCTCAAGATGTATTATTTGATGCTTATTAAGGGCATAGCTTTCGTCCTGATCCAAATTACTAGACACTTTCAGTACCTACTTACATTTTAATTCATATGTAGCACCATTATTTTCAAGTGGTGATAATTTATTAATCGGGGGATATTGGACGTTACCTTATAATTAGTGCTGATTGTGCTGTCAAATTACGATCTTTTTGTATTTGTTTTTATACTCGTTTAATAATTCTATGCTTTGTTAAACATGCATTCATTTCATGTGTTGTTGTGTTATGCATAAGAACTTTGCAAAGTATTCAGGAATAAGTACAGAGTAATTTTTTTAATCTGTTATGTTTCAAACTGCAAGGTCAATCAGAACTGAGTGTGAATCTAATCGACTTCTTCACTGCATTGTCGTATGAATATGAATATCTTGAGCGATTGAAGTAATGACGTCAAGTCTTACTTTTCTTGTTTCTATATTATTACTTAAAAGATTTAGCACTGTAATACGTAAAAGGTCTTGAAATCATAAAATGAAAGCGAAACCAGCTATTCATCCGTGATCGGGGAATCCTTATCAGAATAATCAGGTGGAATAAGTACCACTAAATTGGTTTAGAATGCTTGCCTTGCCTGTATATGCCAGACGTGCATTCAATCATCTTCGCGATAACATGTTGACGTCGAATGTATCACGCATCCGACAGACTTAGGAAATCTAAAAAGTTCAAATTTATCTATCAATCACGATAATTCTGTAGTAATTTTTTGCATATAATTTCTTTGTACCCGTGCACTCATGTAGATTCTCGTTGAGGATAATTCTATTCCAAATGTATGAAATTAAAAAATACATTTCTTCAGGGAAATGTCTGGTCACTCTTCCATTTCAATCTCGTATAATTTTATTTTCATCTTGGCAAAATATAAGTGGTAACGAGAAGAATATTGGTAGGCGTTGTTTGTAAGTTGTATTCCTCAATCCTATTTCTATGCAATCGGTAACTTTTGAGCGTCATATGCACATTTCATTTTAACTCTTGCGAATGTCAGATGACTGACAACGTTATTTGTTGTCATGTGATCTGGTTTTGTTTGAACTGAAGCAAGAGAAACATAAAATATGTAGTAATGTAAGTGAACCACTCTCGACTATCTGTTATATTTTCTTTTCTGAAGAAAGTATCGAGGCTTCCATGTCTTTAAGCTTATGCTTAATTCGATTGAAGTATTGGAAATGAAGTGTACATGTAATACTCAATAGTGATTGTTTGAACCAAAAAAATCAATTAATAGTGGTAATAGTGAATTAGTTCGATAGTTTTTTCTTCTAGCGTTCGTTCAGTCCACCTGGTAAAATCAGATTGGAACAACCAATAGCAAGTTTCTTCTGCCTATTCTAAGTTTTAAAAGGGAGGAGTGATGGTGTACTCGATAATATCCTCCTTTTAAGGTCCTCATTTCATTTCCGATCCCAAATGCATAGTTTGAGTGCTTGTAAAGCATAACGATTTAGAATTGTCAAGATATTCTTTGGATTCGATATGATCACTATGGTTTCTATACAGTTTTTACTTTTGAGTTATAGAATGTTTAATAGCATATTTGATAATTTTCAAACCAGTCTTCGTAGTGGAAAAAGACCAAAGCATAAACTATGACCATGGAGTTCGTTATCGTATTTCGTAGGCATAAGAATGATCAAAAAAATCTTAGCGACCCTGTGTTGTCAAAATTTCAAAGACACAAACCTCAGCAGCAGGAAACGCTTTTTCTTGACTTGCCCACTATGCTACGGAAGTATTTTTTAAAAAATTTTCAGAAATCATTCGCATCTTCTATGTTTCTATACTATTGAACCGTCTGTCAAATTGTAAAATGATTCTAAATTATTTCGTATTATTAGTATTTAGTGAGATAGGTTCCATCCATGAGGTAGTAGAATGCGAATCAGTATCATTTAAAGTGTTAGCGAGTATACTACTTTTTTTGCGTTCATCTTTTCCTCTAATCATAAACAGAATTTTAAAACGACGGAACACTAGTTGAATGATTAGGTATCAATAATATACGGTTTTTTTTCCTTTCTTTTTTCTGGTTACTTTGTTTAAAGTGGAACAGACGAATCACTGATAAACATTACCGTACCATAGTTGGAGTAAAAACGGATCAAGAAACGTTTCCATTCTATGTAGAGACTCATGAAAATTACTAGGTAAAGATTCATTAGCCTCAATCGCTGGGAATGATCAGCTGTTGGAATTTTTTAAAACACCATTGATATTTGACTCTAAGCTGAACTTATGGGTAATCTTAGTATTGGAATTATTTGAGCATTTGTTTGTTTATTAGTTGGTTTCTTGATACTACACGATAGCAGTGCATTTTGTTTATTTTAGCAAAAACTTCTTCTTTACACACTTTGTCCAGTATATCTTATCTCTTATAAAAATTTGAATTCCTCATTGGAAAGAACAAGTTTCGGTCGAGAAATCCGACGTGTAATGAATCGCAATAAGAACAGCTTTTGAAGCTTCTATGCATCCATGCATCCTAGACGATTTCACACTGTGAGTGAGAAGTCATGAAATGTGGTCGTGTAAAGCACGTTTCTATAAGAAAAAAAATGTACTGGCTTAAGTAAATTTTAAAAAGTCTAATATTCATTTGACGGCTTTTCCAAGCAGATGGTATTTGGCTTTTATAATGCTTAAATTCATAATCACGTTTTTAATAATCCTATAGCATTAATGAAGGCTTGCAATAAACTACTAAGAATTTCTCTTTGGACTAAATTGTTTTTTTCTGGAAGCTAGAATACATAAATTTTAAGTCAGATAGTATGCCATTTATCCATTAGTCCCATTCTGCTTCATATACTGCTAGGGTTGCAAGCATTTGGGTGAGTGAAAAATACAAATACACCCGAGACTTGGTAACTCGCACAATTTCTTATATTCTACTTGATGTGAATTTCCTCCAATCGACATGTAGTGTTCGTAGATCATTTCACTATGTTCTATTCATATTTCCACTGTTTTTTTTTTCAGTGTTCAAATGTGATGTCAATGAGAGCGAACGCGATTATTCGAAGGTATCGCACACGAACCCTTGAGGGAGGGCTTGTGCTGAAACCTGTGCACTTCAAGAACGGCAATACTCGACTGAGAGTTTTTCCCAAATACGTGGATGGTATGTAAAATTTGTTCATTTGCATTGTATTTACGATTTCTAAAAGCTAATTCAAAGACAGTTCTGTTTAGAATCAGATGCTCTTGCAATTCCAATGGAGCGTACTCGGGAGAAAAACCTGTCTGGTGATGACAGCACTGTAAAGAACCAAACGATTACCGCTATTTCTGAAAACAGTGTGGGGTCGATGGGCGTGAAGCGAAGTTTTAGCGAGGTGTGTAGTCTTACATTATGATTCAATAATTTCACTCTATATCGTTATCATCAGGAAATGGAGCAACGCTCGTCACCTAAAAGGACTTTTGCTGATCCTACGAAAACGGGATCTCCGATTGAAACTAATGCGCAGTCTTGCATGCAATACAGCCAGGCGCAAGCACCAAATCTGTTGGATATTCTTTTGAGTGAGTCTGTAATATTGAAACATGCCCACTTCTGAAAATACACATATATTTGTATAACTCGAGAGTTTCTGGAAATTGGAAGACTAGTTGTCATCCAATTATTATTGTATTACATTATTAGGTATGAAGCGGCTAGTTATGCGTATAAGCAAGAAGTTTTTCATACTAATAAATAGGTAGTAACTTGTACTTGCGGAAACTATCTCATGTATGCGTCATAATCAGAAGTTTCGAATTGAAATATGTACTGAATCAAAAAATCATGACTGGATCTCTGGTTGGATTCTTTCGAATTTTATAAGAGTCAATCTATGTCAGATAATGTAGAATACATTCAAAATGCTTGAAAAAACTCGTAATAGTATTTTTCTCAACGAGGTCCTACCACAAATTTGTACATCAGTTCACTATTTGAGATTAGGAAACGAACACTTCTCTGCTTCTTTCAGGGCACCAACTCACAAATCGGGATCCATCAACAGATTTGTTAGCACAAGGATTGCTTGGTCTACCACCAAGCTACTATCCCGTTTGTGGACTTTCTCAGTATGATCCACCGTCATCAACTCTTCTAGCCTCCTCTCTTTCTAGTCTTCCTACCGCCTCATTAACTTACTCATCACCGGTAACTTCCTACCAAAATCCATTCGTCACTTCTGCACTTAGTGATTCACTATCGAAGACCCATGAAGAAAATGTATGTCGAACATTTATTTTAAAGCTTAAAAACTCATAACAATTCTCATTTGTTAGTAGAAATGTTGTAGGAATCTGTTGTCTGTCCTACTAGTCAACTCAGTGAATTGTCAATTGGTGTTCCTGAACCAACACCCATTACCGAGCAACCAAAATTAACACCTGGAATGATTATGATTAGTGGTGAGCGTTCTATGTTCTTTGCACATATACAATTACATATATATATATTTGTATATATATATATATGATTTTTAATTTTGTATTAAAGGAAATCAAACCGAGCGCCTACCGGAACCATTTACTGCCAATCTGATGATCTCACCTTCTGCTAATAAAAGTCATCCGTTATTCAAACAATTTCTAGCCACCGTTAAAGAATTAGAGAAACAGATGTTACACGAGTTTAATTCATAACAAGATTTCTATATTTATTGAGAATCTTTATAAATCATTCTCTTCATAGTTCTTCACGCATCGAGTTATAGAGAGAGGTAAGAGGTAACATGGGTATGTTTTAGAGACGCTGACGTGGCTTCTTCCATATCTATGCCATTGTAATGATTATTTACGCATCGTGTTCGACTTTATTCCATTGTTTTCATTAAGATAAAAAAACCTTCTTTCTCACTGTGGTAGTTGAAATTTGTTCTCATATGTAGGGAAAAAAATTGCTATTGCTCACATGTTTTTGTTATAAGAGATTTTTGATAAATATTGATTTCACAATACTGTTTTCATCGACTAAACGGAAGCTGTCTACCGCCATTTGGTCACTCAATGTTAATTACAAAACTAAAGAGAATTTAAATGTAACAATTTTATTCAGAATGGCAATCGTTGCGAAATGTTCGTATACTCAACGTTTATACTTTTTTTTTTCACGATGGCGACAAAATATTGAATCAGATGCAAATTTCACAATATCAATGAGTGTTGGTTGTAACATTTGACGACATACTGTATATCAACTCGTTTTTACTTGTATGAATATGTGTTTTTATGCCTGAAGATGCTGATGATGATGGCAAAACTGAAAACCTCAGGCGCTACCTCAGGATCTAATTGATAATCACAATAAAGACCAGAGGTGCCACCTGAGGTTTCAACTTTTGCGATTAACTTAACATCATTAGACATATACGAACGAAAACCATGATAACACATTATAACTTGTCATTGTTGATAGAAGATAAATAGAAATGGCTATATTATATGTAACCGTGCTTATGTTACTTTGCTTATGTTTAATGAGAAAATTGATCTATTGATTGTGAACTGGTTGTACATAGTAACAAAAAAAAAGTGGTACAAATAATTTAACAGCCAGTTTTTATTTAATCTTTAGCACACTCATGAGGTACGGTAAAATGAGGCTAAATGGTATCTACAATGTTCAATAAATTATTTATTATAGTTGAAATGATTATTATTTACTATCGTGTTCTCATGTATTTCATGTTAACTTATTTACTTTTACTGTTGTTTTGATCATTGTCGTATCATTGAAATCACAGGACATTTATGAACTTTTGTTTTTTATTTTTGATTTAAACTCACAGTTGTGTCGTGATCGTTGAGGAATGGAGTGAAAAAAAACTAGTTGATAATCACAACGAGGACTTTAACAGTGCAAAGTTTCTTCGATAGAAATTCTCTTGCACGAAATTTTACAAGGTTTTCTTCCACTCGTATATATTGGAGGTATTTTTTTTTCTTGTAGATTGATGTGAGGCTGTCTTATCATTACACATTCCGTCCGTCATATTTTGTATTATGTTATTCTGAACATTCAGTCATCTTATCGTCGTATATCTTACAGCAAGTATCCTCCATTTTGGAGGAAGATCTTTATCTTCCCCACAAGTCCAACGACCCACCTCGTTGACTCATCGTCTTTATTAAAGGCGAAAGTACGTTCGTACACGTCTGCCTTATCATTAGATATTACCTTCGTCAAATTTTTGTATTGTGTCATCCTCATCACTCATTTTATCGTCGTATATTTTTTGTTCCACATTGTTTTATACCTTTTCGTTCGTAGCAGCATATCGTACTGAATATATCACACCATCCATCAATACAACAGTATTTACAAAGAGATGCGGAAAAAACTTATCATTGTTAAGATACTGGGTTTTGTGTTGTTTTTCTATCTGGAATCAGTCGAAGAAACTGAACTGCACGTCAACTGAACTCTAAGGATTTCATTATTCGAATACTAACTCAGCTTCATGACACACTCAATAAAAATGACTGCATGAACGAATAGTCATTTATGCCGCAACTACACAAAAATATTTGTCAAATGTATCATGTTGTGTAATGGCGTCGTTGTTTTCTGCGATTATGCCGATGCCATTTGTATCGCTCCATTTAAGTACTATCAACATCCTACTGATTCTTTCGTACCTCAAAATGTCCTCATTTAAAGTCAATTTGACGAAGTTTGCTGACTGATTCCTTTTATCTTCTTCTTGTCAACTATTATAGAGTGAGGACGCATTATATGTAATGGATTAGACGAAAAGAGGTATCAAGAAAAAATTTAATTAATATAAATATATTAGAAATTATTTATTGTCTTATCGCGACCAGAGATATCCTAGGGTAACTGAATGGGTTACCAGTAAAATGTACATCGGCGAGCTTATAACCCTGGCCAAGTTTTCGAGTGTGAAGATTTTCACGTTATCAGAAACTCAGGAATGAGTAGAGGCACATCAATGATTGTCCTTATCTTGACGTCAGTTGGTCACAGATGTCAAACCACTTCGTACCTCGAAATGATCGGCGGTGAGTGCTTGTTTTGGTGATAAATTTTTGAAGGCTACTTCAAGGCATACTCGAGGAAGACAACTGCGAAAGCCAAGTCAGAATAGGAGTTCTTGCCTGCAACTCGTTCTCTTTCAGCGAAATCATCATTCGAAGGAAGAAAATTGCCTATCAATACAGGTTTTTTCTGTCGGCACGACTTAGCGTAGATCGATCGTATTTTCATACATAGGAAATGATGTCTTTTTGACATTTAATTAGTTTTCAATCAAAAATTTCTTCATCAGTTTGACAGTCGAGTGCAAAACGAAGAGAGTGAATTTATTTTTATCCCTCTTCACAGTGACAGAATTTTTCAACAAAATCCAAACAAATTTTTTGACTCCAATAGGTTTGTTGAATACTTAAGAAATCATCATTTTTAATTTTCAGACAGCGTTCTGAATATTCTTTTTCGTTCACAAATTTCACTCTGAAATGACATA
>KN717005.1:12069-23301 GCA_000816705.1 Dictyocaulus viviparus | reverse complement strand
TATTAATGATACTAATATAATAACAATATTAAAAGCAATGACGATAACAATACCATTAGCATTATAATAACTATTAATGACAACAATAAATAAGAGTAAAAACAATGATAACGAATTAAATTTTTCAAGATAACAATGAAAATAAGAAGCAAAACACTTTTCTCATGAGGAAATTGCCATTGCCAAAGTATATCAAAACTTACTTGAATTTCAATGGTTCAACAACTTGTCGGTCTTCAATTTCTTGTTGCTTTCGTGACGCTTCATTCAAATCTAACCCAATCCAATCGGCCTCTTCGACAGGAATCACAAATTCAGCGTATCTCAACAAGTATACAACAGCGATGTTTATAAACAAAAATAAAAAATTAAAAATTAAATAAAATAAAATAAGGTAAACTGACTTATTTTTTATATAGTTGTGCCGTTCCTTATCATTTGCATAGTATTCACCTTTAGCAAGTGTAAGGAGCATTTCACGTTTGAGTCTGAAGAAACTCTCATAAGATCAAAGCTGATCTATCTATCATATCAACTATCATAAGACTTGTTGAGACATCTATATGATCCATGATTTCAAATAAGCAACCTGTTCCCAAGTTTTGAAGCTAAGTCAATCAATGGGGTTCGCAGAATATAGTAATCGAGTCCAAAATGTTGATCAATCAGACGAAGAGCTCTTTCCGTAACGACAATCTACAGCATTATCGAAAAATTAAAGTTCTCACAAATATTCAAGTAGAAACAGATTGACACACTTTCATATGCCTGTCCAGAATCTCTGAATAGAGGACACTAGTTTTTAAAGTAGGAAAATATAGATGAGGAACCCAATGTCTAAAAGTAGGTTCATTATAGATTAATACATATCGTAGTTTATTAAAGAACAACATCATAAGTGTATAAAGCGAATTATATTTACTAGTAGATGTAAGCGGTATTTCACCTCGGCAGGACTTTCTTCTTAGTAAACGGACGAGATTCCTTCCAACCTTTCACGACACCTTCCCCTCCCCATAAACCATCATCAGCTTCAGGTGGAAAAATCACTGTGTAAAGCCGTAAAGTAATATGATGTAAAGAACGCAATAAAGCACGCACTTTCAAAATTAGGACTGCTGAATTGAAATTATGCTAACCGTATAATGGATAATTTTCTGCTTCGACTTCTACCATTCTTTTTGGATCCCAGTATAAGCGTGATGCAGGTGGCCTGATATAATACAAGAAATATATCTAAGTGAATTGAGGGTAATGGAAACAATTAGCGGAAAATTGGCAGGAAACCCATAATACCACCAATACGATCAGATTGAGATTCGTTTTTCATCACACAAACGCACCGATAATGTACGGGAGTCGCTTCACGCAGCAAATTATCCCAGTAGCGCTTACAGTAATGTTCAGGTAACCGGTGAACAACAGAATTAGGATTTGCCCAGATCTCTTCGTGCCGACGAATACGTTCAGCCTAAATTAGGAGTATTTTGATGCGAGTTCGTAACAAAAGGACAGAATTCATCACCAGTTGCCCACCTTATCCCATGTAATAATGGGCCGCGGTCCTACAGAAGTCAGACTTATGAGATTTTTTGTTAAAGACATCGTTCTATAAGAATTTTTGGCAGGAAAACATTACTTATCACAAATGTGTGATCCAAAACGTAATTAATTGTATGCAATTAATTGTAAGTGTACTGAATAGCACAAGTATTACAAACAATAGTCAACTTTTAATTAATGGAAGTATGAAACAACAATTTATTATTCAACAAATGAATTTTTAACAAAAAATACATAGAAATAAACAGGCTGCTACAACAAAAAAAAAGAAAAATTGTTGGTGAAAAATCACATATCAAATAGCAGTGGAACACAAGAGCCATCCCAACTGAATTAAACGCGAGACTTAATCAAAAAACAGCAACTTTAGCATTAATCTTACCATATTACAATTTTAGGTCCTAAATGAATGAAACCTAGGGTGAATAAAGGATTTCCTAGAGCTATAAAAATGGAACACTAAAGTTACTGCTCACGTATATCCTGATTCCACGCTAGCTAAAAAAAAAGCAGTCAAAAGTAAAATAGAACACGATTGAAGAAAAACAACACAAAGCATCAACCGGCATATACATGAGGCTTAGTCAATACACCATGAGAGGATTCATTCCGTCTTTTGCCTGAAATGGTTTTATAAGTTACTGATAGATTTCGATTCTCTTTCTTCAAAATGATAACATACATAAACTTCTGAACAAAAACATAAAGTTGTGTGTAAGTTCAACGCAGCAAGCTTACATAAACCCCATGGGGCTAATGACACAATCGCGGTGAATTCTACACTACGTATGATCTCTTTAACACCTGCATCACTATTAGCAATACTTCATTTCATTAATATAGCTAAAATCATAGATGCGTTAATTGCCTTAACGATATATTTTCATATTCTCTTCCTTTTAAATAAAATAAGTTTCGGCATTAATATGTCCCTTATACGATGTACCATAGCTTAGAGTTCTACATGATGCTAAGAAAGTGATTAAATACGAGTTTGGCTTTATAATTAAATTACGTTATTAATTTACATGAAATCAGGACTGCTTTTTATGGCAGATTATTTATCTGTCAAGTCATCGACGTCGGATGGATAACAATAATGATAAGAATTTACCCTTTTGCTGGGAGAACTTCGAACAAACGTAACTTCCATATTCGATATTAGTATTTATCTGATACAATTAAGTAACATCTCATTAGAATGATACCTCAACCCTGACCCCAATAAAATTCTAATCTTATAAGCTCGCTCACTTCCTTTTGTGCGCGACTGCTCTCAGGACTCGATTGCCGGACAGATATGTGAAGGCCCCAATAACAGCAAGATACTTTAGTGTTTCGAACATATTTAAACGAAGCCAAAAAACAAAGTACAGAGCGAATAATGCTGAAACACACTATGATCAAAAGATAGCAAAACTAATAGAATGAAGTAACAAAGCTTCTACTCACCTGTAAGACCACCATGGAAAAATAGCGTCCATAAGCTCACAGGAATATTGCCAAAATTTATCCCAATACGATACCACTAAAAATAGTGCTAATAAAATTAAATAAATATAAAACTTGGAGATAAACTTACCAAAATAATAAGCAGCAATAACGGAGAAAGACAAATTACAGTGAAAGTGTCCGAAACAACAACTGCTGGTCTCTTTTCGGGTTGTCGGAATACATGCTTGATCTCTGGCAAAGCATTGTAGATCACTTGTTGGGATTTCGGTATTACTCTCACTGGAGCAGGTGGAACAGCTAGCATGAAATCCGCCTAAAATCAAAACCGAATGAGTACAACTGAGAAATATATGAATAGTACCATACTTACAAAAGGCCAATTCATTGGCGTTTTGATAAGCGGGTCACCGATGATGAGATAGGCAGTATACTTTCCAGATAATCCCTCGAAATCTTTGTGAGCCTTGTTAAGATTCTAAATGTAAAATACATTGAAATCTAAATCAAAAGTAAATACATGAACTGCTACAGCACATTTTACACATCCATTCATCACAAAGAAATAGAACATTGTGAATATTCATAGTCATTTATGGCATTAAATTATAGCATTCAAAGGTATCATAATATGCAGTAAAAGAAAAGAGTACGGATTTTAAAACAAGAACTAACCACATCTATGACGTACTTTCCATCATTTTGCAAATCTGCAGTGTAAAAGACCTCTGATCCATCTGTATGTTTAAACAATATAAAAGCCTATAAATATGGAGTATTACTGTCATTTATTTCCATAAACGCTATAATGCGTATATTAGCAGCTGACTTGATTTGGTTGAACCATATCTCCATTCGATTTCCACTTAACAGAAAACGAAACGAATAAACGTTTCGTGTGGTCGGCTGTTAATATTTTACCCAATTTAGAAAACGGTGCAACGCTGTAACTCAGAAACATTATGCGCTTAGAAAAGAAAGTAAAATACATCTGATCGGAATAGCACTTGATTATCTTTTACAAACCTTTCGAAAGGTATTATTTTACTATTGTACCAGTTCAGAATGCAAAATACTGCAAAGAACGACTACACTAACTTCAAAATTAATGAACTGAACTAGTATAATACGTCTTACAGAACAGTTCATGAAAACTACATAAAAATTTGTACAAACCTCGCAGTTGACATTCCAGTAACTACATCGTCTTTTTCAAGCACTCCAACTCTTAGATCATCCACTTTAACATCATCAGAAAGTTTAAATACAACACTTGACCCAGTAAGACCAACTAGACGGTTGTCCTAGAATCAATCAAAGTAAAATGAAGAATAACAACTTATTGGAATGCTACATACTTTAGAATCTATCTTCACAGCGACATCATAGAAACCAACTGCCTGCGGAATTTTGTCGGAAGAAATCATATATAATTTTGACGATCTAAAATGACACTAGAACGTTATCGTTAAAAACCATCAATTTCTTTTTATGAAATGTAGACCTTTCAACTGGAATTAATTTGAGGTTCGAAACGACTGGTGTATTTGCTTCTGAAGGTGTTATATCAACACGCACACCTGAGATGTCAACAGGTAGGCCAAATACGTTGCAAATAGTAATTTTGATCGGCTGCAAAATTCAAAGGCAATATGTAAGATTGGTTAAATGCAACGATTGTTGATCAAATTCACTAAAACACATAAAGCTGTTAGGACTGGATTTATTTCAAAACAAACTTCTATAAGTATAAGCAATTAACAATCTCATAAAAATCCGTTCATGATCAATGGAATAGAGTTCTCACAATCTCAATTTTAAGAAATCGCGCTCTTAAAGATTATTGAAACAATACAAATGTAGTCGAACGTACACGGAAAATCCTTCAGCGATTGATTAAATAGTAGACTAATAACATATTAAGATGAGAAAAACAAGGGACTTGCCTTTGTACGATCGATCTGGATCGGTCCAACAAGAGAAGCTGTCACAGGGACGAGCTGATGATTGTTAACCAAAACTCCCAAAGCACTTAGTAAATAGAAAGCTGTTTTCTCCGTAACCACATGCTTACGTGAGAGAAGATAATTAGCAAATAGAGTCATCTGATCCTAAATTATAGTTATCTGAAGAAGAAAACTTTGGGCCAAACAAAGTGTTTAGTTAAGAGACGCAAGAAAAGAAAAGCTCCAAAGATATAGCTACAAACCTTGGTAATGGATGGAACTTTCCCTTGCTGTTCAGCTAATGACATTATTCCATGTACAGCGTTTGCAGTAGTTAGCAGACCTCCGTCAAACTGAAGTCAGCTCATAGATAGAATGACATAGTAAAAATGATAAAAATACTTACTTGTAAATAACGCCCGTCAACTTCGTCTGCCTGAGATACAAGGTACTTTATCTTATTAAAGTATTTGGTTGCAGTTGACTTGTCAAGTAAAGCGGCTGCGTTAAAAATCCAAGCAAGGCTAAATGTTCGTTAATTTTCTTTATCTTTATATCTAAAGACACATAACGAATATCTCACTTGCTAGGAGAACCATCTTTCATAGCTGCTGTTAGAAGCTTATCAAAAGCAGCCTTGTCAACCTGAAAACATACAATTAATTTTGATTAACCCAATACTGAATTTTATCATTTATAACTGACTTTGATACCTAGGCGATCAGCACTGCGTAAAGCCTGCGTTATTCTTTCACCACTTAAATGTGATTCTTTCAACACTTTCTCGATTGTATTCTAAACTAAGCAATTTGTGTAGCGTCAAACAACATAATAGTACAATTCATACTTGTGCAACTGCGATATCACTAAGTGTACAATCTGGTAGGTCACCGGCAATGGCTGATGCATGATATAGCGCCTCCAAAATATTTAAGTCTGCTTTCTTGGCGATTTCACATACTGTCTAAAATATAACTGTAAATTTGGTAAGAATTTCTGGGAAGAAGGAAAAACAAATAACTCACAGATGCTAAAGGAGCCGATGGTGCAACATTAAGAAGCTTAATCCCGCTAGTGGCATAGTGCAAAGAAGCAATATTGTCTTTTTTCGTCCGTAGCACACCCTAAACAGTTTCGACTACTTGAAAATAAACATAAAATGCAGCAAGAATTACCTCAAGGACTTTAGAAAGACGAACAGTGTCGTCATCGTTCCAATATTCATTAAGCGAAACAGAAGCATATATGGGAGGGATTGCCAGAACGAAAAAACAAAATATTATCATATTCCCTGTAATATTGTATAATAAAATAATAGTGTCCTGAATAGACACATTAATTTTTGACCTCTGATACCAAATTAAAATTACAAGCAAAGAAAAAAAGACTATATAAGTACTGAATGGTTAGTATAACTTAACTTCAAAAAAAGTACTAGTGGACTAGAGTCCATAGGAATTCAAAACGACATGAAAATCCTAACGGTTTTCCAGCTTTTTTGATAGGATATAATAGGAAGTACGTGTCATAACCTATATGATACTGCTGTTGCGCTAGAGCATCGTTTGTCTGCTGAAATGACATGAGTGGTATATTTTAAACATTCATTTTTATTAGTCACCACTTCTTTATTTTAGTCAAGTTTTTTGTTGTTTTTTAACTGAAATTAGCATTGCTCTGCAAGAAAATTAAAAGTTTACTATTTGGTCGGGACATTATTCAGTAAAGCCTGAGAATGTTAGAAAAAAAAAGAAAAACTGGCAATATGATTTTCGACACACATCTGTGATTATTCAAATAGTGATTAAGAATAACAAAAAATTCATTCGTGGGAAATTTGACATTAACACAGCTATCATCTATGGAAGTTGTTAATTGGAAATGTATTGTATGTTGTGGAAAGAGTTCAATGTCTTCGCTGGGATTGATGTTACGATTTGAGGGATGTTTCATTTGATTTGAGAAAGGGATTTGAGGAATACATCGACTAACTATAACGAAAACAAAAAACGTTTCATTGCTGTCTTCAAAGCGAGAAAACTTCTTGTATAGCAGCGTATAATATATTGCTATAATGACGTTCAACGATTTATGAATCCAGCAACGATATTGTTCCTTCGATTTCTTCTTAGATCAACTATGCTCAATATATAGTTTACTGTACGATGTTAATCATTTATTGATTTGAGAGCTGTAAACCGAATAAAGAAATGGCATAACTGTTGACGTAGTCTATGCCTCTGTGAAAAAGCGCTACCCATTGGCACTCTTCATGATATCGTGGAAGTGCTTGAAGGATGCCAGTCTGTGCACTAAGTTGAGGTGACCAATATGTTACCAATTCAATGTTCCTTACATTAGTAGATTATTCTGATATCAGTTCACGGGCCGTTCAATGATGGAAGGCTCAAATTACCTAGGAGCATAATATAACCTGGGTATACTGTATTCAAGCATGTGAAAACGTAAAATGCTTTAGTGAGGGTAGATCACGCAGCAACCGAACTTAGCATATTTGCTTCACCACAGCATTACCTATACGGATTAATATTTTTCAAATGCATAATTTTATCCCCACTCATATTTCATTTTATGACAATTCAACTCAATTCGTGCTCTCAAATAATGTTATTTTTCAGAATCATTAATGAGGGTTTTAGTTCTCTTTCATTGCTCTTGTTATTTCCACAAATTAATGACATCGATTCTGGTCAGCACGCAATCCGGACATCAGATTAATCATCTAGAAATATGAAATTCTGGTTTTGACCATTTTGGACATTCTGATCTTTGATTGATTCTGCTCTTGTTTCTTCCACAAATTTACTTAATTTATTACTACTTGGCATTCAATTTGTGGTAGGAACAACAGCAATGGAAGAGAACTAAAACCCTCACTAATGATTTTGAATTATAATAATATTTGAGAGCACGAGTTGAGTTGAATTTTCATAAAAAGAAATATGTGTAGTGATAAAATCATGCATTTAAAAAATTATAATCCGTATAGGTATAATGTTGCGATGAAGCAAATCTGCTGAATTCGATTGATTCGTGATCTACTTCAACTAGAGCTTCTTACGTTCTCACCGGACCTATGAGCTTTATTGTCTTATAGTAGTTTCATAATGAGGCATTATGTGGTTTGTCTTCTTGTAGTACGTTTGATGCCCAGTGAAATTAAATCGCTTACGGCTTAAGTTCATCACACATCGATTATAATATCGTATGAAGCCATGCAATTGCGATGATACTATGGATTCATATCCGATAGGGCATTGCTACTGACATGATGAATGTTTTGCCATTGATAACCATAATGATGTACATTATTCACCTATTATTACTTCAACTCATGCTGGTTGAGATGAAAATAAACAGAGACGAACAAATAGCAGCTTACGGTGCTATAAATGCGTGATGACGATCAATATATCGAAATAACGAGAACACCTGCGCGAAAGTTTTTGGAAGCACTCTGGATAAATAACAGAGCTCCAAAATTGAATAAGAAAGATGAATGCCTTATAGATATGCATGACCTCGCCCCATATATAAAACTGATAATGTGACATAATAGGCATTAGTCTCTATGCCACCTCTATGAACGGTTGCCTCCACAAACACTAGAGGAAAGCCATATCTAAAGGTGAGTACTTGGGATAATGTGAGTTGGACTGCGTGTTGAAACTTTAAGATAGGGTGTTTCTTTTGCACGGTTAGTGATAATGTTTGATTGAACGGACCACACAATTGGCATAGTTTTTTTAGGTTCTGATGAAGGCGATTCTGCCGAAACGTTAGCCTATCTGTGTGTTGTATTGTCTTTACAATAAAACACTGTTTACCAACCTCGAGTATTGCTAAACAAAGATATAATCAAAACGATCAATATATCGTTTGTAGATTTTCGGTTTCTGTGAATGCAACCTTTGCAAATAATCCTGAATCTTCTGAAAAATGATGAATCACCCTAAAACACGCATTGGTTAAGCCTTAAGCTTTCGAAGCGACATACACGACATTGTCGGTAGTCGAGTCAAAGGACTACTATGTCTTTTCAATTAGTCGGCGATGTTGAAAATTTAGTCGACGGTCATAATAACACTGTTCTGAAGCGAACAAATGCTTCAAGCCAACCATCCAACGTTGTTGTAAATTTTAAATTCAACGAAGTACATATTTTTTGGATGAGGTGCGTAGTGCAGCGATTGAGGTGTCGCAGTGATACGCAGATCCATTTATTTTCAATCACCTATAATAGTTTATATTGGTTTAATACATTTACAATTGATACTCAATGCTACTTAGTGTATTCTTGAAGCTTCCTTGTCTTTTAACACTCAATGTGTTAATTATCAAATCGTGTGACTTGAGTTCATGTTCCTTCTGAGGTCAACGTTCTTGACTACGTCTAAAATTGTTTCCTACAAGAAATCAGCTTCGATTATTCCATATCTCACGAGTTCTTAACAAATCGAAACGGCTAATATACAGTAATTGTTCTTTTTTTCTATGAAAAGACCTTTTCACTACCTTGTGAAATGGCAAAAATATTTTTCGAAATGCCTTAATACACTCAAATGAAATTTCATATGATTTTAATGTCTTTATGTTCTTTGTTTGCATATTCTTATATTTTTTATAATTGGACCTTAAACTTTACTTTAGTGTTTAAGATTTAAAATTAGAATTAAAGTTAAATTAAGTTTTTATTAAGGCAAATATATGCAGAATATCAAACAATGAAAAGTATTAAATGTGATCATATCAATTATTTATCGATAACGTAATTTTTTTCCATATGATTTTATGGCGAAAATCGAAAAATCCTAACATAACAATGAGATAAAAAAGCGTTATTGATTTATTGATCGCTACAAAAACAATGTAGTACATCTTAAAACAATTAGAAGCAGTGCTGCACAATACTATACAGTGCAACGTCTTTAGTTCAAAGATCATTCAAATATAATGAAAGAAATAACTTTAAGAAATCAATAAGAACTAAAGAAAACAAAATGATACGAAAACAACTTAAAAACCATATCATAAGTTGTTATAAAAACAAGGACAACAAGAGGATTCATGTGTTGTCGTCGACGAGTATTAAATGATACACGAGCAGCAAGTGGTACGCGTAGTCGGTGCAGTATTATACGACAGGCGTACGTACGTTGCAGTACTGAAAGAAGGCCAACAGTACTGAACGACGATCACGTAATAACGAAACGAATAGAAATTATGCTGGCGTCTGCACTACCAATCGTGATAGACTTTGTGCGATTGATTGATAGAAGGTCTAGAAAATATTCAAATTTGATCTTATAATTTTGAAATAGAACAAAGAATTATAATAAAATGTTTATGAGGTCGTTTCCAACATTTCTTCCTCTAAAAATGTCGATAGTCGAGGATTTTTTGAGTACAGAGCTTGCTTGAGTATAATAGAATTTATTTTGTTCTTAATTTTCTTTATTTGACTGAGATTTGTCATTTGAAAGACTATCAAAAGAGAGGAAAATCTGAAAAACAACTGGACAACAACATCAATGAATTGGAAAGGGAGTAATAGAAAAATTAATGAATCCGGAAAAAAGTGGCACACATTAGCAAATCAATTCTATGCTAATGGTCAAAAATATCACTCGGAGGTGACCGTTTGCCGAGAGAGAGAATAGAGAGAATACCCTGTTGAGTAATCTCTATGACATTTTGATTTGCTTCTAGAAATGAACTTAGCAGATGGACTGTAAACGACATTTTTTTCAACATATCGAAGCCTCCAAGTCCTCTTTATATAAGCATATACAGTACCTCTACTAGTCCATATACTCTACACTCATAACCCCTAACACAACCTTCATTTAACTTCGCTACTGAATCGATTATAAATTTTAGACAAATTTGTGACGAATATGAATATATTGTGAATATATAGATGTTTAAGAAAACGTGACGAACATGCACCACAGTTGTTAAGCATCGAGCGATGTTACTCACCACTCTTGACCTTATCAAATCAACTGAGGCATTCTTTTAATGGAGTTCTCAAATCATTCCAAATGTGGAGGGAATATTCGCTGACTCAGTTTTCTCAAAACAAAATGTTTTGGTTATCTATTTATAATTTTACATGTATCATTTTATATAGTCATAGCAATGAGAACTAAACAACTAGACGTTTTTGAGATTAGGTAGAGAATTCGATTTTCTGTTTTCTTCAAAGTTTTTTTTTCTTTCTTTGTAAGTTTCTTGAATTAAAGTCTTA
>KN717005.1:0-11946 GCA_000816705.1 Dictyocaulus viviparus | reverse complement strand
TGGTTATCTATTTATAATTTTACATGTATCATTTTATATAGTCATAGCAATGAGAACTAAACAACTAGACGTTTTTGAGATTAGGTAGAGAATTCGATTTTCTGTTTTCTTCAAAGTTTTTTTTTCTTTTCTTTGAAGTTTCTGAATTAAAGTCTTATTGTAAAGTTCCTCAAGACACTAATTTTCATCAAATATTGTGAAACACTACTAAAAAATATAGTAGTTATAGTAACGTAAATTTCTATCAACTATGATCCATTGAGGGAATATCGTGATGAAGCTGATCTGCTGAATTCCATTATGGCGTAATCTACATCTAACTAGAGCATCTTACGTCCTCAACGGACCTATGAGTGATTACCGTTTTGCACTTTTTTTAGTGCTCCTGTTTGATCATTGCCTGTTTTAACATTTCGATAATGTTTGTACATATTTGTAATGTGTCAATCTATTGACTCTGATTATTCAAATGATCAAGCGGTCTCCAGTAATTTATTTTCTTGTAACCGCGTGCAAGCCTAATCAAAGTAGTTTTTTTCTTTTTGCCCTAGGGAATGACGTAGCTTCATTATCGCATGGACATGGGCTTACTTAACTGGGAAAAGGAAACTCTTGAACAGAGTGAACCATTACGGTTTGCTAAGATCTTATAAGATATGAGACAATTAAAGCTGATTTTTTAGAGAAAATAATGTCAGACTTGGTCAAGAACTGAGACCTCAGGCGGGACATGAATTTGAATCAGCCACACGAATGGATAGTTCACGCATTGAGTAATGGCAGATTAGGAAGCTTCAAAGTACATTAGGTAGCATTGTGTATCAATTTTAAATGTATGAAACCAATATAATCTATTATAGGTAATAGAGGGTAACACGAGGCTTGCGTATCACTGTGACACCTCAACCACTTCGCTACTCGCCTCATCCGAAAAATGTTTACATCGTTGAATTAAAAATTTACAATAAAGTCGATGATGACCCACATTGCTAGCCAGAAAAATGAACTAATAATTCGACTCTCTCCATTGTTTTTCGAGGTTCAGATTTGACTAGCCTTACGAGTGAATTTATTTATCGAGTCATACTGTGACATTGAACAGTATTGAAGAAAAAATTTATTAGTGATTTGGTTTCAATTGATTATATATAAAGCCTCATTACACATTCCTGTAGCGTTCATTGTTTTTTCATAAGCAGTTGTCAGATATGTTAATGTAAGAAATATATCGATCATTTTAATAAACTTATATTACATTATATTAATTTAACTAGTTGCTTAAATATTCTACGTAATTATCATATCATAACGATATTGTCGTTATTCTCATAGGTTATACGTCATAATAAGGAAAGCTCTAAAATTTACATTCGGTTACAAATTATGCATATCACAACGATACCCACAATATATGTATGACAAGGTTTTCATAATATTCAGATCAATTTATATTAATTATGGAATTAATTATTTATCAAGAGTGAGAGCTATTGCATTTCGTAGTCCATTCGACGAATCGATTGAGTCAAAACTTTCACCAGACACATCGCTAGGATTGAGCTGAACGAGAAGAGAAAATAGAACAGTTAGCATAACAGGTTCAACAACTATCAATTAAAGTCGTCAATAAACAGAATAAGGTAAGATAACATAAGCTTTAGCTTAATCAACCCTGTTGCATAATGCGCCTACGCATTCGTGTTTAAGCAATATGGTGGAGATGGTTGATTGCGAGTCTCGTCTATACGGTAATTTGAGTTGATCACACATCACTAATTCAGTGCTGTTTCTTTTACCCAGGTTTCTATAGCACTAATTTACCGACCTCGGAAGGATGATCGGCATGGTATGCCTCGGAGGCAGCCGCGAACTAATTTGGACCTGCTTATCATTAATGGCACCTCCACCACTGTGTTACTGCTCCCCAATAAACAATAAGGTTATGTTGAAATTAAGAAAGAAGTATCACTGAATTCTTACTTCGTTCTTCGTTTGGATAAGTGGCGCACATGTTGCTGCCACGTGCCTTCTTAAGATCTCATTTTCTCGAATAAGTCGTTCGATTTCACGTTTTTGCTGCTCAATGATCTCCTTCAAGAAAAAAATTGAAGGGTTTGGTATAACAATAGCATTTATTAATATTAGAATACCAGAGTTCATATTAGCTTGATAAGAAACACAAACGAACCAAATGCTGCTGCTGTTGATGTTGTTCATAAGGTACACCGTTCCAATTTTTCTCTCTTGCATAAGGTAATCTGAAGGTAAAACTTGAATAGTCCTCAATTTTCTATAATTTTTACTCAAAGAGTAGACAAATGCATCAAACCTCTCCCATTCATCCGGCACCACATCGATTATTGTCGGCCTTAGCAATGCTGAATTTCGTGTGGCTCTTGGATTAGTTCTAGAAATATACGATATATTTTGGCAGTATATTTATCCATATTTATTGTATCTATTAAGTTTATTCGTAATTACTTTATTATTGAGCATTCAAAAAAAATGGCTACGCACCTAGGTAGACTCGTTTTTCCGCAAACGCTGTTGTGTTGTGGTTCACAGTCCGGTGGAAGAACATAGACCTAGAACTTGACGGGTACATTCGTATGCAAGTAGTTCGAGAATATTGACGACATAATGTTTATTAGTTGCACATTGGAAAGGTTAATAAACGTACAGGTTGGTGATTATACAGTTCAGAATGGTATGGAGGAGGACTCGATCGCCGATAACCAATTCCTGATGGACCTGGACGAATATCGAGGAATCCAGGAGTGCTATATAATGACGAGTTGGCATTGAAGGCTGGATTCGAGATGGATAGTGCTGCCGTTCGGTCAATCGGCGAAGAAGAAGATGAATTACTTAATTAGATGGGATATTTTGTCTTCTTAATGTTGAACTGTATTCTATGCAATTATAAGAACTGACTTTAAAAAATGATCTAAGTGGAATGGACTACCTGCTATGATTGTTACTATGATATCCACTCGAAGCTGGTTGACTACTTGGAGGTGAATCATCGCTACGCCGACGAGACTTTCGGTCATAGGCTTTTTCAGAGAGCAACTGGAACAAAATGAATGGCGCTGATCAATAATTGCGTACAATTTTGTATATGCAGGAAATTCGTCTGATGAAGTACATCAATATCCCACCTACTATGTAGCATTTTGAAATGAATGAAAAACTCACTCCGATTGTTTCCGTCTCACTATCAGTCTCCCTTCCATCGCCGCTACTCGACGTTCTCTCGCTGGCAACACTCCCAGAAGTGCCAATTTCATCACACACTCTTGTCAATTGCCGTCCAGAGGGCTGAAAACCAAAATCGATCATATTTGCGATTAATGTACAATCGATCAATATCGTGTGACGTGCTTGGAAAGAGTTTTTTGCAGATCCTGAGAATGCTGTACTCAGTACGTAGTCATCATTCGTAAACAGATGAGTCGCTGGCTTATTACGTGTCATCACCGTTGCTTGACCAGTTGGAGGAGTGGAACGATAGGCAGGTACGTTTTCATTGCGTGGTCTAGATGAATATTGAATGAAGCGTGTTTCCAAGATGATTTTCTAATTTGTATAAAATCTACCTCAAAATTTGCTGTGGACTATTTTCGTAATCACTATTATTTTGCTGACGGATTGGTGACTGCGTGGCACTACACATAAACCGTCGATTGTATTCATGTAAATCCAATAGGATTTTTCGAAGCTCCGCCAACCGCTTATCAGAAGCACGTGCTCGTTCATGAATTTCTTGAGTCCATGCCTCATCCAAATATGTGTTCAAAAGGCTTAGATCTTTGCCCATATCAATTATTACCTCGGTAGGTGGACGAATTGATGGTCTGAATGAGGAAAAAATAATGAACACAATGAGTAAATTTGTTTTTCTTAAAAAATTATTCGATTAATAAATTAAGAAAATCTGAAAATTTGTTCTTGTAAAAAATCTTCTTTATTAGAATAAGAAAACTATTCAGTGTAAAAATATTACATCATTAATGTAGATCGTTATCCTCACACCTTCAAAAAAAGAAAATTTACCATCATAAAAGCCCATCTTTTTACGAACCTTCTACATTTGTACAATTTTTTACGAACTTATGTATAGTGCTTATTCATTGAAGCAAAGTTTTCTGTAGAAAATTTTCACCTCATCAAATACTTGAGGACTAACGGAAGTAGTAAATACAGGATAAAGGTAGAGTACTGTAATGGGATATACCAGCAACAGAAGTGAAGCTTCAATTCTTCTAATCAAAGTCTTATTGAAGAAAAAACTCATTCTTTTTCCACTAATGCACAAGATTAGCTTATAATAACGCATACCCGCTGGATATCCGTCGAAGAAAATCCTTCATACGGTGCCATTCTCGTTCAACGAATCCGTTCATAAACTCCATATAATGTTCTTTCCCACCAAATTTAGTAAAATTGGCTAGATTCTGAAGCGTTTTTGCGATAAGCGTAAGATTTCGAGCCATAACTCCATTCGGGTACTCTGTCACCTGAAATTAAAAGAAGAAAAATTCTTTCAAAGCTAATTCAGATTAAGGCCACGAAGTAACTATGTTTTTCCATTACTATCTTTTTCTTCGACTTTTAACAGATAGTATATCTATCACAAGAATACATACAAGTTACGATTACATATGAAGAAGAAGCTGGTGGACCTAAAAATACCCAAACACAAATGAGGTTTGCGGTTGTCCCCTAGACCTATCAAGGTCGACATTTCAACAGTGTTAATAATTTGTACCAGGAAAACCTGGTTAGGATTAATTGCATTGAATTGGCGAAGAGCAGTCAACCCAAAGTAATTGTACAAAACAGGCTGGCATTCATTTATGTCCACGATACCTCGTTGAACATCAATTCGTAGGCGCATACTTCAATGAATGATCAGTGCCGAAGCTCATCTTATTATCTAGCATATTCCTTTCCCGTACCCTTCATAGGTAGTGTAGTTACCAAAGCATACTAATTTCCTTACTTTTATGTAACTGACTCACTTTTCATAGTGATTTTATAACTGTAGTAGGATGTAATACAGTTTTTTGATCTTGTATCACCTTACTTCAAGATAATGAGCCTTTCAAAGTACAAACTAGTAACTATATCTTACCAAATTGAATAGACTAGGACTAAGTATTGCAGGACATAGATATCGAAGAAAAATTGAAGACGAAATGAGTGTATCTGCAAGGGAATTTCTGCCTTGTGACTCTAGCCGGTCACGTAATGATCCAAATACCATACGTAATTCAACCGGAAAGGATGATGTACTAAAAAATAAAAATTGTGCAGAAATATTTGTAGCTGAATTGTAAACTACTGCGACATAAGCTATTAAGAAAGTATGTTCTAATTACCTCGTAATAATTTTTTCCCACGCCAGTTCAACTAGTCTAGTTAGATGAACTCGATTTTTCTCTAGTGTCGATGTGGATGTACCGTTCAATTTCAGTGGGTCAACCTCACAAGACTCATTTGATGCCAAGACATTTTGAACGAAGTCACCAAGCACTGACTGGAAACATTATTGTTTAATAGTAGCTTTTATTAATTGAGACAAAAGAAGATTTCACATACTTGTAAGTAGTCGTCGGCAATTAGTTTCATATAAGCTTCCATGGCTTTAGTTGCTAATGAGTTCCCACGAAACATCAAGTGATCGTTGTCTTTAAATAATTCAATAGGTTTCAAAATGTAAAATAGTATGAAATAAATCTAACCTAAAGAGTCAACTTCCGACATGATTAATTCGCATAGAAAATTATTGACGAGTTTCTGTTTATGTAACACACGAACCAATGCTGTTGCTAAGTCTTCCTATAAGTATGCTAATAGAAATCCAATATGAATAAGTTAAAAGCTGAAAGTTTCAAAAGTACAACAGTGCTACCTTTGCTCTTACGGAAAGTACTGGTTCAAGATAATTGCATAACGGTAAATAGTTACAAGATAGATAATGAAGGAAATCATCGTAAGCACGCATTGGAAGTATTTCTATACTCTGCCAACGAGCCTGAATAGTATCGAGTTATATGAAGATATATTAATTGCTTGATGTCAAATTCATTATGCACGTGACAAAATACATCAGAAAAAGCTTCTAAGGTAGAGTGGTTAGTTGATTCAAGCGACATAGTACGATATTTCAAGTAATATACTACGGTATTTCAATCGATATATTACGGTATCCTATTATCGTATATATAAACCTTTATACGTATAGCCGGTTGTTCATGAAGCGTATTCTTCGTACTCAATGCGGACGCTAAACGATTACTGCCTTCTGTAGTTGTTGTTACCGTATACCTGAATCGAGGTAAAATTAATTAGTTGATGAGGATAATACAATTATTTTGTATGAAGAAGATTTATTTTTTCATAATTGAAATCTCTGGCAACGAAATTGTTCAGTACTGAAATGGAGTCTACCAATTCTTGAAAAAAAACCCCATCACAAGAATTTTTATAAGGTAAGGTGGTGAATCATTAGAATATATGATAAAAAAAAATAGAATTTTGACCTCAGTTTTTTCCTCAGTGACATCATTTTAAGAAAAATAAGTATATCAACAATCATTACAAATAGAAGATCAAAACCAAATAATAATTGTGATTATTTTAAGAAATTAAAATTAGCTCAACTACTAATCGCATACAAGTTAACGCGTTGCTGTGATGAAAATCAGATCACAACAACAACAATTTTTGAAGTTTACAAAAATAAATAACAACAAAAACATTCTCATTACATTAAAATAGGCCATTACGGTGAACCCACTGGCATTAAATATTTAGGCACCATAGAAAAGTGCCTGTGAAAAAATTCTTAATGAGAAATAAAAGCTCAACAATCATACAATGTATTCGTCAACCTATCAAGAATGAGAAGGAATAAAGTTTTTCTGAGTTCAACAAAGGTGTTTTGAGGGTAAGAACTCAATTGAATACCTAAATAAACAACATCTTAATTGTTATAAATAATCAAAAGTATAAAAGGAAACAGAGCAGATCAGATATTCTAACTCGATCAATAGCAGGATTAGTTTTATTTATCGAATTTGCACGAATTGCTTTTGTTGCACTTCACTTTGCTGTGATAATTAATGATCTACAAGAAAAAACTTATTTGAATTGTCTACAAAAAAGACTCTGAAGAGATTAATTAATGAGATTCTATAGGTGCACAGTATATGCAAATTCATTAATTAGAACTCTTCCTTGATCTTGACGATTTTAGCAAAAATTTGACTCCAGGTCGAAACCCATCGGCAATCTTGGTATATTTTCACCAGAAAAAAAATACTCTTCTACATTTCAAAAATGAATCAACCTCAATGCATCTGTTTCAAATCATAGGTGGAACAGTAAAATAGCCGTGAGTAATAATTATGAGTATTATCCTCTGAATATATCGTCCGTAAGCTGACCAGTTGTCCAATAGCTGTTTTTTTTTTTTAACTGCCACGAGTAAGACGGTATTAACCCTCATATGATGATCGGAGGCTCAAATGATGTGAAGCGGAGTGTCGGACTAATAACTAGACATCATGGACGTGACAGCACTTTATATCCGCTACACTAGACACTTTTTTGTATGTACAATTAAATATACCCTCAAAGTAAGCTTTCATCTACGATATGCAAGAGATTTTTGTTTGAAAAAAATTGATAAGTGTTTAGCTATTTGAGTCAATTAAACTTAAAAATTTCGTAATATACGACAACACTCAATGAGAATGAATTTTAACGATCAGAAAACAAAACAGATCTTCATTAGAAACAAAAATAAAAACCAAATTAATATTTCAAAAATAAAAATAAAGTTGAAATGTGAAGGTTTGATTGACAAGAAATTTGTAAGCTACTAATTATTGGAGGAGATAGATTACTGTATTTGATTCATTATAGACAATGAGAGAGCAAAATTTGTGGTTACAAAAAGTTTTCAATTCCAGGAAGCCAAGCTTAAAATTTGATCGATATTTTTTATAGGCGGCAATTTATAAAATTATTCAAAACATATAAAATTAAGATATTATAGTATCAAAGTGTTTGAAGGACCGCATAAACACATTACTTTAGTCAACAATAGACCCTCAGCGATGTGATCAAACATCGAAAATTTGCTTAAGGTACGATGAATTGACATCAGTACTTCTTGGGAGGATGAGTTGCATCAGTATGATATAACTTAGTCGACACAAGAACAATGCTATAGGAATCAAATTCGCCCTCAATCACCTCTAGAACTCATTGTAAAATTAACCGTGTGGCGAGTTCCACACAGTTCGATCAATCTAACCTAACTTACTCAGAATATTTAGTGAAACAGCAGAAAAAAAAAGATGGTATCGCTTTGGTGTTGATCAATCTGTGTTCGATGGCGCTACGCATTTGTCTTTATCGGAAGTGATTTAACGCGAGCCTCCTCTTCACACAAGATATGAGGTAACCAAACCTTATTATGTTAGTGCTTTCCACAGTTTCAAATCGTTCTGCTAACAATTTGCTGACCTTGAAGGGCTGAAATTCTTATTGGGGCTAGATGCGGCTACTACCCTCACCGCTTTCATAACACTACCGCATCTTTTTTCAATACACTACAGGCCATATTTTCTTCTAGGAGAAGAAAAAGGCTTCAAAACTGCTACAGGTTTCCAGGTGACAGAGGGTTGAGGGTTGACAAGTATTTATGCCAGCACACAACGGGAAAGAATAAAGATTGATTTTTTCATTGTACTGCAGCATGAACGTCTAGATAGTTTTCTTTGTCGACAAGTCCAACCAAAGTGTTTGAGAGCTACGAGACCAACAATAATAATTTACAAAACTGAAGACGTTACAGAATGGAATGTAGCGCTTGGAAGTTTTTTTAAGGCAGAAAAAAACCTGGTATCTTTCACTGTAACACAACAGGTTCGAACTGTAATATATTCTTCCTGACCCACACTACAGTTTTTCATATTTGCTAAATCACAATTTTTGTTCCATTAATGAAAATCTGCAAAGCAGTAAATTGAAAACAAAAACACTTTACAAAAACTAGCCATCGTTCAACAGGATGACGGCTATTGAGCTGTTCTATGGCAATCAATATGTATCCAATTAATGTCGAACGTTCTTTCTTCTTTTTTGGATCTCCTTCGCGATAGAGGTTAATACATACTTCATCCATTTTTTGCAACATACTAAAACATTGTAAATAAATAAACAAACATAAACTAGGTTTATGAGCTCAAATGTTACAAACATCATAAACATCAAGTGATACTCAATTTTACGAAAATTAAAACGAACGTGAAATCAAAATGTTCTCCCCAGAAGACGTTATCCACTAGAGGTTTAGACGACGTTCTAGCATATAATGTTTTATCCAAACATAATTCGCAATAGTATCTGAAATCGATCAATATTGTTGATGCATATTGTAAATGTTAACTTATCATCAAACCTTCTCTTAGATGGTACTCCTTTTGCCTCCAGAACCCACAATTGTAGCGCGTTTTCGATGCGACGTTGTGCGTCACGTCTTGGGTTCATTGTGCGGCGCAAGCTGAAAATTAACAACAAGAAATATTCAGCTTTTGCCGCATTAATTTAATTCTATGTCTAGTTGCAATCCAAGTAAAGTATTAATCAAGGACAAGAACAATTTCCAACGAAGTTTTTTGTTGAAAAAAACCATTGTAAGAAACTAGTTTCATGGAAATGATAGACGACGACGACGAAGGCATTCAAACACTTATAGATGGTACACAATTGCTACATTTTAATCAATATTAAAATACAAAATATTGATTATTGTTGTGCATAGAGTTGTGTGAAACGATAGGATGCATAATTAGGTAATATAGGGATGAGGTATAACAGGTGTTCAGGTTTCCGTGGTAGTCGCTACGTAAATATATAACCACCCGCGGCTGAACAATGAATGATGCAGCAGGAAAGCATCGACATCAAACCGCAAACCATTGCACTAGTTCATCTTCTGAAGGATATGAGAAAGAAGTTCAGAGCAAAATTCAAGCAGATTTTTCCTGGATATCTGTATGATTTAGAGCTGAAGAAAAAAAAACAACAATTTTATTTATATCGTTCACTCATTTCCTCACTATTCCTCATTCCGATCAACGTCATTGTAGGATTAGATTGTTAATCACAGCCGGACAACGTCGAATAGATATAAAATAGACGAATATTGAAAATAATACCGATGGATTTACTGAATGGTTTTTTCTGCCAATCAGTAGCCGTAACTGTGACCTTCACTGCAATACTTCTACCAACTGTCGTCATTGAACTCAAAACATATCAGAGTGACAGAAGAACTTTGTTAATTTTCATGTTGTAATTCTCTTAGAATCAATTATATGTTTCCATATGATGAATAGACATGAAAACAATCCGTAACAATCCGTACTCCGCGTAACATTTTCCTCCTCTGTCGAAATCGTCCTTATTTGAAACTCTTCTCAATGTAAGTCATCAGAATAGAAAATAAGGACAACAACACCACATTGAATATGAGGAAAATTCGAGTACAAGATATCATAGGATTGTATGAAACAAGTGTTTCGAGGCAAACAGAAATATCTAACATTGCTAATTTTGTGAAATCGTTAATGATCTCAGAATTTTAATGGTCAACACTTATCACCTGGACCATTGGTGAACACTATTTGATGTCAGAAAGGCCTTGAAATGTCGCATACACTCCACACCAATACGATCAGATCGATTGCTAAGGTCGTCGAAAATGCCTCGATTTGAAATCGAGGAACATTTAAAATATACGTATAACAAGATTCATTAGATTTCCTCATTTCATTGATTTTTCTACGATATACTACTCACTATTGACTATTTTCATTAAAGCTTTTATTGAGAAAAATTCTCAGTATAATAAAAATGTAACAAAAACGATTAAATTGGAAAAAAATTCGATAATACGAAAAGTTGTTCATAAGTTCAGGATGTATTCTATTGTCGACCTCAATAAATGAGTTCCATTCTCGTTCTATAGAACATGTTTATAGAAAAATGGCCCACTTAGTGGTATATTGAAACATATATGAGTTTTAACTGATTACAGTAATCTGTTTTACAACCATATTTAACTAATTTGCATATTTACTATATATATATAGTATATATAGTATACTATTCTTATCAATATATATGTATACATGGAAACAGACAAAGATGGAGGGGGAGAAACGGTTGGCTGTACACCATTGATAAGAATATATTCCTTGATTAGTGAGAAGAAAATAAAGCAGAAAAAAAGAGCATAAAAATGATTCATTCAGTTTCTTTGAGGAAAAAGAACTGTAAGAGTTTTGTGAAAAATAAGAAAAATATGAAACAGGGGAATGAAAAAAAAGTTATAAAATTTTGCTTTATACTTCTAGATCAAAAATAAAGGATTAATCACCTATAGAATAAATATTATTTCTTAGAAACTTATTATTCAAGAAATCTATTTGAGGTTGTTATAAGGGAAGAGAATTTCCACATTTACATAATAAGTATAATAATTAAAAATGAGGAATGTTTGAAATACGGCAGTTTAGGTTTGTAATAAATAAAGAATAGAAGAATCGTAGGTGTCAAGTATACTGACTGATACGATTTTATACGATCGCCTCCGGCATAATGAATAGCATTCAATTAATTATTATTCAACAATTCAATTATAGCTTAGTATTTAACTGATGAGAAAGATTCACAATTAAGCTTTCATCGTTAAGAGTGATGTATTTGAAACGAAAAAAAAAAACAAACAAACGATACGGAGGAGTATGGAAAGGTGCTGACGAGGCAAAATAAACATCCATCAACGTTTTTCTAAAGAGGGAGTGGACGAAATGAAATCAGTCTAGATGAGAACTATGAGTATTATAAATAAATACGATTAAA
>KN717004.1:8400-23846 GCA_000816705.1 Dictyocaulus viviparus | reverse complement strand
TATATATATATATATATATATATATATATATATATATAATTTATGGATTCGGTTTAAGCTAGCTATCTATTGAAGTTTACATTGGAGTTCGAAGAAATCTTAAGGTTTTATTCAAAAATGGTCTCAAATTTCGTGACAGATGTCACTGAGGATCGAATGACAGAAACAGTTGCTACGTGGCTAACTAACAACTTGCAGTTTGTAATCATTGTAGATAATCAGTTGTAAGAACATGTCACTCCTTAGCCTCCTCAATGAAATATTGTGCATATTATTTGGAATTATATAAAGTGCATAAATACTTGAATACATTTTACATTGAACTAGAAATTTGCATAATCCCTAGTCGACTAACACTGAGGCACCATGTTTTATGACAATTTTGGCTATATGGTATAATTTTACATAGGTAAAAATGAAAACACTAAGGGATTTAGGAATGATGTGAATTTTTATAGAACTGCATCTTGAGTGAAAAACTGACACTTCCTCACAGCAATATTGAAAATTTATCATATCATTATTGTCTTAGAAGCTTTTAGATTTACTGAGGGAGGAAATACTTTTGTTGACGTTCTTACCAGCCCGTAATCAATTCCAACAGAATAGCTGTTTACTATTAGAGATTTTATTTACTGTTTACCGTACTAACATATTTGTATTTTTTTTTTTGATAGCGCGTAACATTTCTTATTCTCCTACCCTGATAGTGGCCGTTACTAGTCAAAATATGAGGGTATATTTGTACAAAAACATAACTATATCGAGGTTTAGTTATAGATCAAATTTCATGAAGTGCTTTGTGAGAAAAAGCGACACTAACGGACGTATCGAGTGCTGTTGTTATAAAATGTTTACAGCTTGAACTTATAATGGATTCCTCATAAACACTTCAAGAAAATCAGAATCACAATAAAATGTCACTCTAGAGAAACGCAATAACTGAAATAATTTCTAGTAATGAAGACCTCTGGAGGGATTTTACTGTTTCGAAACGTTAACACTCAATAACTCTTACCACTGTCTAGTACTAGTCAGTGCTACTAATGCTACCCACTCTAGTGCTATCGAGCTACTTCATGTACTTCAAAGTCTGAGAGAATTCATTTCATTTTTCATCATTGTTAATGTTTGATTGGTCAAACAAATGTGCAGTTTACAGACGACAAGAGCTCAAGAACGAAATTGGCATCAAAGTCCCCATCAAATCCTAGAACTTTCTACAAAGTCATAGATACTATCAAACAGAGGAGTTATCTGTGGTCCGTTTTATATTAGAGTGGAGATGTAACGTACCCAATTTTTATTGAGGAGTCTCAAAATAATAGTGCTATTACGATAATTGTAAAATAAAAATATGAATTATCACGCTCAAACTAGATAGAACTAGGCAATGCCACAACTGCACTACATGCAACACAGCATCAGGCTTAGTGGTTGCCTCTATTTCTGAGAAAGGAACAATGAGAAGTTGTTATCATACTTGTTCTACACACAATAAGACGGACCAGTTCTTCAAACTGATTAGTTTGAGAAGCGGCTATTTCAAATAGCACTTAGCACTATAAGAATACAGGGGTGGTATAGAAAATAGTACTATCCATAACGAGATCTTCAGTATGACTCAAATTCCTTTCGTTACATCCCTAATATCTGGTGACTTCATAGCAATTGTCAATAGATCAACAAGGGCCGTAACAAAGAATTTTCGTACAATTTTGGAATCCTTCAAGCTCCTTTGCGCCAACCGATTCTCAATAAATTGCGTGACCGTTGCTGGATGACAGAACAATATATAATGCATCCTAAGGGTACAAGCATAATTGCTCGAAATCAATACAGTATGATAGATGTAACATCAAACAGCGAGCAATGAATAGCCATATTAGCAAAATGTACCGTGCGTTATATATTCTGATGAAGAAACACTTTAAACTTAGACTAAAATGAAAACACACCGATGGGTGCACGCACAACTTTAAAAGATGACGGTGTTGACTTCGAATGAAAGGTTATAAATCACGCACGAGACTCGAAAACAGCACTGCACAATAGTTCCCTCGAAGTCCTCTGGACTATCCTCATTTCATCAAGAATCTTTCAAAAAGACGACCGTTTTTCACCAAGAACGGCTGGAAAAGTAGACGATTGTCTCTGATTGTGTTATCCAAACATCAAGCGTCAATATTTGTTTATTATTGAATCACAACATAACAGCCTCATGTTTACTGAGCAAAATAGAGGAATTGTTCGAATGCTTCTGAATTAATCGATTATGCGCTATTGATTAGATTGCAGTCCGACCAAGAAAATACCCATCTACACGTCGAAGGGAGTCTAACAACGGCTACAAAATTGTAGTTGAAGATAGAAGATTTTTTCCGTTATGTTGTACATGAGAATTCTTGTATATCTTATGACAGTCCTTGATTTATTAAAAAAGAAACGTTTGGTCAATCAATACTTGCATTATTTCTTTCGCTTCAACTGCGTAGAAAGTTTTCACTTGTTTGAGATAAATAAAAGTTAGACAAGGCGATGTATAGTATTTTGGCAAGCCAATTGTGTAGAATGCCTGAGGCTGCAGAGAATGATGAGAATATAAAAGTCGTTGCAGTCAACGTTTCACAAAATTTGGTGGTCCATTCGGATAACGATGAAATTTTAGAACAAATTGTTTCTAGCAGCGACTACGTTCACGATTTTGAACACTGTTTGATACCGATCTCAGTAAGAATAGTCACTTTCACATAGATTGTTAACACGAAACCGTTCGAATAGTTGTTACCCTCTACGTTATACTAACGAATCCAACATACTGAAACCATTACAGCAGTACGGAATTGGCACTTCATCAAACATCAATGATTACCGCACTTAATGCTCTAAAAACTCATCGATAGACCTCAATTCGGTAGGTGATCTCATATTTGAATGTAGCAAAATTGAGTTGTTTGCTTGTTTTCAATGATTACGAAAGCAAAGAAGTAAATCAGTCAGAGCGTTGACCTTCTCCTTGTGTTACTCAACAGTGTCATAACAAGCACAGTTTTTCAACAGTACGATAAAAGGTTGTCGAAGGTTTTCTTAAAAAATTGACCGCTCAAAAAGTAGTCGATCGATCGTCATCATTAACATTTGGAAGGAAGTTTGGTTATTATCTTCATTGCAAGTTTTAACAGCAGCTTATACAATGTTTTCCTTTGCAATATTGATGGTAATCTGATGAGAAACAACCTGATTCGTTTATTAGAATTAAGAGGTATAAAAATGAGGAATGTGTTAATTTGAATGTTCAGTGGATTTTTGAGATCCATGACCAGAATGGACTCATTTCTGTTTTTGATTTTTGTTTTCTGATTTAATAATGTTTCATTTGTTGTAAATACCTGATGAACGTGAGCCAAATCTTCAAAGGCACGTGGCGGAATTTCACAGTTCAGCTCCTTCAAATGAACAATGTGAAATCGAGTGGAATTGGTGAAAAGCTGCGGTTCAATCACCGTCACTCCGCTTACGGTAAGAAAATCAAGCTGTAATGATGCAAACGAATTATGTATTTTCGCAAATAAAACAAATGTGATAGAATTTCAATTGTTGAACGAAAAAACTTTAGAGCGTTCAGCATAGAGTGACATTATAGTCAGAATGACCAAAAGTCGTATAATTCCTCCGAAGAAATGGATGAAGAGAACGGAATGATACTTTTCTTTCATAGAAAACGATCATGATTATGATCAGAATAAAAACCTTGAGCCGAATAGTTAATAGCTATTGTGCTCCTCAACAATTGAGCTCAACGTTTGCAACAGGAAAACAAGCCAAACGCAGCCTATGAAACTTCTACTGCAAAAGTAGACGGCTAGCTATGATATTTGCCAAAAGCATCTGATATTTCAATAAATCACATCATCATAATAAAATAGCACTACTGTCCCTTAGGCGATGTGAGCTCGTCGACATGTTGGATCATAAGGGAATGAAGGCTTCTCTGGTATGCAGAGCAGTTACTTGAGTTTGGCAGAATTTTAAATAATACGAATGATAGCTAGTTGAAAGCAAACATTAACTGCTTCATCTTTGAGTTGATGTCCCAAATAATTAGACAGAAAAACAATTTTTATTTACTTTATCAATCTAACCTGATTAATTGATGCAAAAGCATGTCGTGACAAAGCAAGGTCCGAACCTGATATCGATAATTCTCGAATATTGCTAGCATGTCTGAAAAAAAAGCGTCATTTTACGTGATGTCAATTTTGCCACCATTGAAAGTAAGTGTTTATAGGCAAGAAGGTGGCGCAGTGGTGAAAGTGCCACGGTGACACACAGGCCCGAATCAGTTCGCGGCCGCCCTCATGCCTACTTTGCCCACCATCTCCTCTTCGGTCGATAAATTGGTATTAAGGATACTAGCAATGATTTGGTAAAGAGTGCTCAACTAAAGTTACTGTATAGATCAGATTTGAATTGAACCACCTGCACGATATCACGTCAAACACGAATTAATGCACCACAAGGACCTGATCAACGTCAAAGCTTATCTTACTTTGTTAGACGACTAGCTCAAAATTGTTGTACTAAAGTAATTATTTTTTGATTGTGTCTACACAAACACGTTAATGCCGAAGCCCTCACGATATTTCGGACGATTTATGCTGTCTTTATAATGAAATTTCAACGAAATGCAAAAGAAAAGGTGAACGTCCGAACAAAGTGGAAAGGATGTCAATAGAATGGCCAGTAAAAGAGAACTCACCGAAACGCTCCGCTGTGAATTCTTTGCACAGGTGTTTGATGGAAATGAATTTTCACACCGAACTCATTGCCAATGCCAGAAAAAGTTGATTTCGAAATTTCATTCAACCGAGGGCAGTTTGTAAAGCTGATTTTTCTAAAGAAGTCGAAAGTAGCGAAAAAGCCATTTTTTCAGAGCATTTTTTCGTAAGGATTACAAAATTTCTTCAGAACTTAAAAAAATTGAGGTTTTACTAAAACTTCTAGGATACGATGGAATTGGTGGATTTTGGTTGATGAACGAAACTAGTAGATCACGATAGACTCGAATTTGGGTAACTAATCCTTTATAATTTCTTAACAATAATTAATATAACTACAACATCTACGAGAATATAGTGCAAAAATTAGTATAGCTGCAGATGAGGAGATGAAGAAGCAATGAAGAGAAGAGTTAGATGGATAACACTTCTTGGCTAGGTGTACTTCTGCATACCCTCCATATTGAGCGGTGTTATCGTATAACATGAAGAGAAAAATAAACTAAGGGCTCTAGAAGAATCAGGGAGAGTTAAGAAGTACCCTTTAAAATAAGAAATATTTCTTACAGCTGAGAATGTCGACGAAAAATTGCGGAATAGAAAACGAACAGTTGTTTCACCATGCTTTTATAATAAATGAGTGACGTTTCATGATACTTTTTGTTTAGGTTGTTGCTGTTGTTGAGGGAGAGATATTCCAAGTGAACGAGCATTGTGAAGCTGCTGATATAGCTCTGTTCAGAAACAGATGCATTCAATGTTGCTCTTCTACGTAGAGTTCAAAGTAAACTCTTCTTGCTCAACGTATGTCGTGTCTATTTGAACGGACGAGCTGATAAAAAACCTTTACGGGTGATCTTTATTTTAAAAAAATGAACCTAATGCATGGAGAAGTGAGTGATCAAAGATCAATACTATCTATTTGTCTTTATTTTGTTAAAAAATATATTATTATTATTCTTTATGTTGTTGAATTGAGTAGCTCAGAAAGTCGATGAGATGATTTCGTATAAAGAACAGCACGATTGCCATTTTGACGAATACTTCATATCATTAACAACAAACAGTAACACGTTTTCGTATGATATTGAAACGCTGATAAATTTTCGAGGCAGATTTCTTCTCAAGTCAGTTTTTAATTCTAGACAGAAACTTGCCCTTGGCACGACTACCGATCATCAACAAGAATCCCATGAGCTTCCATTCACTTTACCAACGCAAAAACCATCACCGTGTTGGATGTAATAGATTAACACTCAAGTGCATTCCTCCGTAATGAGGTCTTCAATCATTTAACGAACTCTCATGACCTTGTAAATTCAAAATGAAATTGTACTGAAATCAGTAGAGTAAAAGAATTTTCTTGTTGTATGCGTCTTTTTTTTTTTTTGATAGCATAACGGACATATTTTAAACACTTTTTTTTGTAAGCGACGAAATGAAGGGAATAATCTAGAAGGAATGCATATGAAAGCTTAGATAGTAATACGATTAAGTATGATTAATAATAATAATAATAATAATAATAATAATAATACTCATATTATTACTATCGTGCAATCAGATATCATAATATTTTTTAATTTCCTCTTCTAATTTTTCTCCGTCTCGTATTTAAAGAAATATTTGCATATTTTCTCCCTCAGGTGCTAATAGAATACAGAGCCTATTACTTCAGAAATTGCGAAAACCACATTGTTCTATTTTGTAAATAAAAACTAATAAGGAAAAAGAAAGAAGAATTTGATCACACCTCAACCTTTTCATTCCTTTAAATGCAAATTTTTCGAGAAAAGTCAAATGATCGCAGCTATCAACATGGATTTCTTTTAAACGATCCATTCGTCGGAATGCAAGCTTTGGTATTGAGCGAACTGATGCATTTCTGATTATTAAGACCTCAAAACCAGAGGGTACAGTATTGGGTAAGGTAAGCAGCATTGAGCCGGAACACGTCACCTGAAATATTAATGACAAGACTTTGTAAAATAAGTGCTAGTTCACGTGAATACTGTGATTATTTCTTGAAAACTTGCTATCATTAAGAGCTTACACGAAACCTCTAGCAGTCAAAACCGTTGGAGTAGTATGGTATTTTCAAGGCCAATTTCAATCGATATTCTTCTTCTATGTTAAATTAAATTACTATGAGACTGTTTTAGTAATTGGCAATTTTACATTGTATGCTTTTATATAGTGTCTGAGGATCGTTGACCTATCTAATGACAAACTCGGTCACTTTTCTTGTTTTATGATGACGATCTTAAACATGAGTGAGGTACCCCGACGTTACGTCATGAGTCTATAGAAAAGGCATTGTTAAGCATCTCATGCTTTTACTAAAGAACAGTCAAGCTATAAGATAGGTGCACAGCGATGTTTGTGATCGAATTGAACTCAAATCGTGTTTGGATTGTTCGTCGTCGTGACGACGTTTTGCTTTTTAAGACGATCATATGCTGGCGACAGATCTCATTAACTGGATTATGGAGCACTTCTCGCGTACATCGTCGCATGAAGAGCACGCAAAATGTCAATGTCAGTCGGAACTCACTCAATTCCGAGAAATTATGAAGTACGGCAACGCACTAGATGATTGTCGACTTGGTCAAAACTTGAAGCATTTCCAATATGTTCAGGATGTTAAAATCATTTGCTCTCTCTCTCTGAGGCATATTCAATTCTAAATATTCACCAGGAATTGATTTAAAGACACAAAAATGCTATAGAAATACCATTTATATAAATTCTATTGTTAGATTCGCTAGCAAAAAAATTTTCGCTTCTAATTTAATAAGAGTTTTCAGCGACGACATACAATTGTGAAATATTACAAAAAATAATTGAATAATTCAAAATGTGAAGAAAAGCAGTGCGTTTCGATGACCAGATGTTTCATGACTGACTGAAGTGATTCTTTTCGTTGACCTACGACAACACCATTTGTACTGCTACGGTTGCTGAGTTCACGCGATACGAAGACGGAGCAGTCGAGAAAATCGGTTTCTTGAATGCGTTTGATTTTCTGTGTGCTTTGAGCATTTCGTGACGTTTTTACGTCAACATATGCTCTTCTCATTGTCACGTTCTAAATTTTTGATGTCTCTATCAAAGCATTCTGTGGCCACGTCGGTTTAAAAGATTGGAGTTAAAAGGGATTCTAATGAACTGAAAGAACTCGCAACACAAACGCACTGGCGAGAACGAAAAACTGCTGTCAAGCAAAGAAACTACAACAAAAGAAAATTATCTAGTCACTCCCATACGAAAACATATTGATTACGAGAAAAAGAAAATTTTCACAACAAGTCTGTTTTTTCGCATAAACTGATGAACAGTTTTCTTCAGAAAGAAGAGTACTGTACCGACTGAAGAGCAAAATGAGAAGTGCACGTTATCTGACGGAACATCTTCAAGTAACGATGATTGACCGTCATATGATCTAACGAGCCTCATGGTAAACTTGAGTTTGCAAATGCTTCGTAAGTGGTTAACTCAAAATGGTCCGACAATAGTATACAATTTTACCGGCTTGAAAGATATTTAACTCATTTAGTTGTACTATCTCGTAGCGTTTTTGACTACAAGAACCATTACGGTAATTATTCATGCTGTTTTAGCATATAATTCTGCCCTATAATTTCAATTTTGCATTGGTTTTATTGTTAGAAGAAACGAAAAACGATAGGACTATTACCATTTTGTTTTTTCTCAAAGTGATCGATTCGGATATTATTCAGCTTACAACCGTAACAGAACGAACAGCACAGCATGATCAGTATAATGGAGTTAAGCAGAAAGAAATTCAAGAATCAAAATTACCGTAGAAGTTTCGACGTTACATTCACATTCAGAAGGACAATCAGCCAATATAATCATAGAAAAATATATGAAGTGTGTTATGATGATTGATGTTATCATTCCGAATGAGCTGCTGCATTGACAGTGAAGATTTTTTCTGAAGGATTGTCGTCACTCCAACTTCAAATCCGACACGCTTCTGCAGAATAAAAAACGACTTTTTTCATTAATAGTGTTAAGATTGAATTGAAAGAAGCAAGAGATGAGCAAAAAAAAACCAACACAGATCTTAAAATAGCAGCATTTGGAAATATTTTCAGTAGTTATTCGAGAAAGTTGAGGACTCTTTACTCACTCCAAATCGGACCGTTTACATTGTTATCGTTTTGGTTTTGCTTGTTTTTTTTTTCTCTACGTATGCTTACACCTAACGCCCTCTGAATTTCCATTATTCAAAAGCTAAGAAAATAAAAACGTTATCCATAAAAATGTTTTCTTACTTTGAAAAATAACTGTACATCAATTGGAAGCTAGACATTGATCAGATGCCAATATTCATTTATAAACAAACGATGACGAAATTCTATTGGAGGAATAAAGACAATAGTATAATCGATTTCTAAGGGAAAGACATTTCGTACAGATTGCTGCTTGACATCTCTACGCTGGGATTCAGTTACCGTTGGTTGTGACAATGACACGAAGGGACAGAAGAGGTCTAATGAGGTAATATTATCAACTGTAACCTGCGCAATTCATACTGAACATTATCAGCTAACGAAAGGATTCGGGTCATTTTATTATTCTAACACATGAAAATTTCACATGAATCTGACCGACTAAGTCTACCTCATAAAATTGTTTTCAATTTCACTCTAAATCAAAGCTTAAGATTTTTCTTAAAATTGTTGGATGTAAGAATTGGATAGTGCATCAGTCCGAATGTGTATCTATTTCACAATCCCAAAGGTAGTTGCAAAACGAATCTGAATGCTTATCGTTCAGTCATTTCATACGTACACGAAGAAGAATCAACGTATGAGTTTGATTGTATTGTACTCACTACTACATAGTTATGATTTTTTCTGGACTTCTGGCTTCTGACGACCATTTGAACAACACTGAAATGAAAACGCTAATCACCATGACGGCAACAAAACGTCGGAAGAAGGATTTTCGTGCAGATATCGGCATCCCGTCTTAAATTTCGGGATTTTCAATTAATCAATGAAGATTCATCGATGAATACGACCTCTATAGTCGCGAAATATGAGGATGTTGTTGGACGCGGTTCAGCACTGCTAGCCGTTTTCCTCAGCTCTACTTCGTAGACCTATTCAAACTGTAAAATAGCTTGATATTGTCTATTTGAAGACGTATTGAAAGTGATTCGCAGTAAACTTGATGAACGTTCAGTCAATTTGAAGGAATTTTACACATCAATCAGCTGAATAGAATAGGACAAGCCAATTAAACTCGATGTGATTTGGTTCAGTCACCCTTCCACATTATTTTATTAATGATAATTATGAACGTTTGCAATTAGTTCCTTACGCAATCAATAATCTGGTTTTTTTTTCGCTGATCTTTTATCTGTTTCGTGTCAACTACTTTGCTGCCAGTTCTTCTACTACAGTTGAGTTTGATCTTGTTATTGAGCTGTTCTTTACTTTTTCAACAAGCCAATCGATCAAAAACATCAGATGAACGGGAGAAATCCATTTAAATGTATGAAAGCAGGAACAAAGAAAAGCACTTGCAAGAAAGCACCATCTAGTAGCCTATCAATAATGTGAAAAACTTCCTTGTGTTGTGTAAACCAAAATGAGGTGTCTCGTTGATGGATGACTAGAGCAAGAGGTTCAACATATTCGGAAAGCTACATAACATATTTTAATACGTCAACTTGTAACAAAATGCAGAGTGCATTTCTATAGAAATTTAAAGAAAGTCGAAATAAAACCGCTGATGAAAATAGCGATTTGCTGCTGTTTTACAAATAGTAGAATAGAGTAACTCTTGAAAATTAAGCATATTAGAAGTGAGGTGAATTATCTGAGGGAAAACACGACAAAGAAATGGTTCTTTCACAGAAGTGCTCACAATTGACCAGTTGTGAAGCAAGTCCGTTAATCTGTGTCTCGACAGCAACGACTAACCGCTCACGGGGGGCTGTTGCCAGCAGCTGTCGAGAATGAGGGTAAGTTTGTGAAAAGGCGGAGCTTTTCGTCGTCACTCGACGTCCGCTTAGAGCTTTAACAAGACCTATTCTCTAGAAAATCAGTTATGTCTATTGACTGCTGTCAACCGAACCCATTAATTTGGACAAAGAAGAATAGATACAAACGATAGAATTGGACGATTTAAGCTTTTTTTACAGAATCGATACAGTACTATTGACCTCGTAATAATCGCAGACGTGATTGATGGTATACAAGATCATTACGATAGCTGCGATAAGAGCTTAACACCCAACAAGAAATCGTTGTCGTTAAAAACGGAATTACTCTGGCTTGAATTCATCGAGCCGTGTAAAATAGAATGTTTGCTTTACCAGGTATTGAAATCAAACTACAAACCAACCGCAAAATTGGTCAGCTATCAAAATCATTGTTTCTTTCAAAGTATTTACTATGTGTTATTCATTTCTTAACGACTTTGCGAAATAACGAAATCAAACTTTCACGATATAGAAATTTGTTGTTCTTACAGAGAGATCGTCCTTCCTGTTTGATTTCGGTAGAACAACGTTTGGCGAATACTTGAGAGAAACGTCTCCAATAGATTATGTAAGAGAATGATAACTCGGATACGAGTGTATTTCGTGGAGAAAGAAAAAAAAATGTCGCTGCCATTGTTTGACTCTCTGACAACTTGTTTTATCTATCTGGTCACAATTTATGCTGAATGAATTTAAGTTTTAGACGTATAGCGGAGTGGGTAAAGCTTCACACTGTGGCGCGATGTCGGTGTCTAGACTGATTTCTTTTGTGAGTGAGATAAATCTTTGATCCTTACGTGTCGGTGAATTTGTTTCACGGTTCATCTGAATGAGTAATGCACACTGACTTGATATTGATCGGTCATCAGTTGTCACTGTATAGATTCAAACATTGTGGTGTATTCAATCATCTGAAATTAAATGCATGACGTATTGCAGAAACAGAAGTCCTTCGAAGTTGGTTAACGTCAAACTCTATACTTATGCCACGAATATTTATGGAGATAAAAACCAAAATGAGAAGTTTCTTGATGGTGCGTTCTCACGTCGAATCAGTTTATCGATTCCAATGTCCGCTGTTTTATCCACTGCTAATTGTCATCCACCAAATGTGCTCCTGTATAAAATTAATTTCTATATATTTTTTATTGTTTTTTCCATCAATGTTAGCAAGCCTAAGTAGATTCATTAAGCACTTTGTTTTTGTCGCTTAAGATGGAAACTATTGAAATGAAGTGCTTCATCACAAAAACTACAAGTGGCATCGTTCTTCTTGTCTTGTCATCACATTTTAGTAGATGTTCTATTTGAGTCATATTGATGTCGTTGTTAACGTAAAACAGAAACGCTGATTTGAGTCTCAAAGGTCCCTATAGTTCATTTGGACGTCCTCGAAGCAGTTGAAGCAAAAGCTTTATGCATCTTTTTTTGCTGCTCTATGCAAAAGCTTTAGCTCCATGCATATTTTTTTCATTTCTTATACCAAAGAAAATTGTTGGCTACTCACTTATAAAAACAGGACGCGTTTTTAATCAAACTCATTAGGCTACAACGCTGTTCAAATGTGCTTTCAAAATATGCCAGAGAATTTTTTCCTTAATCATTCAATCGTGGGCATATTGAAATCTCTCGGCCATGTTTTCCAGCGCACGTCTATGTCATTGGAGTTTTTTATAACGCCACACTACGTCGTATAGATGATGAATATATTATTGAGAAAACAATGATGTTATGCAAATTGTTCTTCGATACAATGCTATTTTATGCCTCCCAACAAGTTATGTACCATGTTATTGACCTCACATAAGTATGGAATGGAGTGGAATGCTGGATCGGTTTGAACAAATGACCTAATGGGTTAATCCTTAACCAAATTAGTATCTATTTCGTTTCACTATCGTTCTGAGCTTAAACAAAAAGAATAAATAAAAAATCAAAGTTTCTAGCTTAATAACTGGCTTAAAGGGTTTGTATTATGAAAGAAAAGTAAGTCACTCAAAAAAGATTTCTCTCATATCAATAGGAATGGAAGTTTTTGATTCATTTTTCTTCGATTTAATTATATCGCGAAAAGCTAATGCTTCGCGGAAAGCTGACGCAAATGTTTGATGTTCATTCAGAATTTGTAGAGTGCTTGATGGATTTGGCGAAGAGAACACGTTGCGTTATTTGTTATGTTAAACACATGCTTTGAATAAAGAAGACTTTTCACACAAAAACATATACGGTATTGCTTGAAATTTTAGTTGTCTGGTCGATCGCCAACTCTTCACGAAACGATTCAGTTCAGTATCAGTCCATCCGCGATTGGTTGTTAAAAATATGTCGAAGATTTACAGTATTCGAATACAGAGGGAGGATTATCGTGAAGAATGAGATTGTTGTTCGAAAATCAACAAGAACGAGAGCTGTGAGTCATATAAATGATTAAGCACAACAAGCTACGATATCATCCATTAAGTAGCGTTTGTTCATGGATGGACTCATGAACTCACTTGAATAATCCGATTTCCTATAGCTTGCAATTTGTTCAGTGGAAATATCTATATTAATTTTCATATTGATAGAGAATCCATTAACATGCTAACATCTTATCACTTGGAGACTTATCAAATAAACAAAGATCTATTCAATATATTCATCAAAGCAGACGTAATTCATCTATACTTTTGAGGATCTTAGAATGCATCACTCAATCTCGAGTAGAATTGTAATTAAACGTTTTTCATCCTTCAAATTTTAGATGATTAATTGAATTCACATATGCATGGTAGATTTGAATAAATTTTGACTTTGTGCTTAATGTTCATAGAAGTTCTTAACGATCTGCGACAAGTTTTATGGCAATACACAACGACAACGAATTCGGCGATGTCATCAGATCATCACCACTAACAATATCACATAGAAATGATCTATGATTTTACGATTTCACGACATTTGTGATTGGTTGTCCGACAGATTCAGAGCTCTGTAAGGCTTAGAACGCGTCAGATACTTTTTTCAGCAAAAATTTAATCAAAATCGAACGAGGCAAAGGGAAACAATATGGTCCTATAGACAGGTCTGAGCAATAAGCTTTGTCACGTCGAAAATTACATGGACTTATTAGATCTTAAAGGAGAAAGTTTTACTTATTCATTTATTCATTTTCGTCCCTGTATTTTTGACGAAACTAACAATCCTCTTGATGACGAGTATTGCAATTTTTCTTCAATGATTTACATTTTCCTAACAGAAAAGATTGAATATGCAATATTTGACCCACAAGTGAGTGAGGTCTTGATTATCTATGAGGGTTTGAAAAAAGTATGTACTCGAATGGAGCATACTCAATATGTATGACTTAGTGAATAAATAGATAAATATGTGCATATTTGTGATATTTGTTCAAATCATATAAAACATATTTTGATTTGATACAGTATTTTTAGACAACGCAACAATGAAATCTCTATTCACAACAACATTAACCATAGTGTAAAAAAAAATAAAAAAAAAGTGCGATTGCTATGACTCGAGTTTCCGTCTTGACCTCTTGGAGGATTTCACTTGCTCGATTGATGCTGAAAAAACAATAAATGTCTAGAATTCATTCATTTGATAGAAGCTTTTACTAGTTAATCTTAGCTTTGCACAGGTTTTTCGTTTCGGAACAACGATTTCAATTTTCATCAATTCTCGCCTCTCAACATTACAGTAAGTTTCCCTCATACAGGAATGAAATGTGTCGAACAACCAATCGATTTTATCTCTTCGATTTCTCATATTTTAATCGATTCTGCAGTGCTCATATACTGCTTCTTCATAGTACTGTACACCATTCGAAAGAAATAGCACACTAAAATTTGCTATTTGCAAGGTTTTTTTGTAGGCAGCTTCACATGTTTTTGAATAATTCTGCAATAAGATAGTATAAGCGTTGGCGGTTCACAATCCCTCTGGGATGTTCACGCTTTTGTGTTCAACGTGATGTCATGGAGGCGATTGAATGGAAGCCTGGTGTGCATAATGGCATTTGTTAATCACTCGTCATTATCTCAGTGCTTTTTATCTTACGAAAATCCCTTTAGTGCTAATTTCTTGAGACTTGCGGAATGGCGTGCTCGTTAACCCTAGATACCGCCGAAACGTACGAGCTGCTGATTTGGTCATGTGTATCACCGTTACACCTCCACTGTATCACACTATTTAAGGAATGTCATTCGTTTGTCATTAATAATCACTGAATAGAATTAAATGAAGGATAAGAATCATAGAGGTACATATATTCCTTTCCTACACTACACTGACCTAGTGATTTAGAAGGAGTGTTTACCTCGATACCAGTAAGTCTAAACAATGTACTGAACAGATCTAGAAAGTATCTGCGTATTTTCTATCTCAGCCCTCAGTACAAATCACTTCAAAATCATCCACTATAATTTTTAGCGTTTTAAATCAATAATCTCAATTTTTTACAAGTTTTGTACTGCTTCATATACACGTCGTTGGTCACGTTTACATAAATTCAAATACAACTCATCTTACTTTTTCTGTTGAAAGAAAAAATTTTGATAGAAGGACCTCACAATGGAGTCATTTATGTTGTCTGACTCTCTGCAGTTCTAGTTAAATTTAATTAAAAATAACAATGAATTCATTAT
>KN717003.1:0-17040 GCA_000816705.1 Dictyocaulus viviparus | reverse complement strand
AGAAGTACAAGTTTGACGAAAATCTTAAAATGAAGGGTTAAAATATCTGTGAGAAAAAAAATTTAACACACCAGCTTAAATGCGTCGCTTTGTCTTTACTATTCTATCGTACACTTCACAAACTGTCGATTTCTACAAAAGCAGGAGTCATGAGTGATACCAAAATGAAAAAACAGTGGTCATATGGAGGAAATATGGTGAGGGACATTAAAAGATTACAATCAGCGAGTGAGTTTTAATTTGAATCTAAGTAAAAATCGAAAGCTAGGGAGGCAATGATGGGTGAGAATGAGAAATCAAAAATCGGAAATGGGACGCAACACATTTACCCCGAATACTGCTTCCGTCACTAAAGTGCTTATAGCATTGATTTAAAAAAGTTTGTATGTAAATTTAATGCCGTTCCTATTAACTACGATTACAGCAATGAATGATGGTAACAACGTTATGATTAAATTTTGTAAATGATTTACTGAGCAAGGAAAAGCTTCTGAGTGACTCAGTTTGAGTAAGCATCTAAGGCGTTGTTAAGAAGGATATCTTGTTAAGAAGGATATCTGTTTGAAGGTGTTTTTGCTTTCCTTCTAAAGAGAATAATTCCTTTTCGGAGAAATTTTCAATTACTGTAATGGAACGTGATAATAGTTATCCAATATCAATCAATTATAGTTACATTTTCTAAGCCTTACTGTGTGCTTCTATGTAGTACAATTTAAATCACGACGGAAATCAAAATAAACTAACGAAAAAAATATTTCATATTTATTTTTTAGTATCTAGGATTGAGCTGAGTTGCTCGTGAAACTCCAGGCCGGATATTTGTAAGTGCGGGTTCGAGTTGCGCCTGAGGTTCAGAGTTTCGCCGCCAACTCAGCTCAATCCTAGATATTCTAATATCTTTGAGAATAAATCATGATAGAATTATGATAATTTTAAAACATATATATAAATTGTGATTATTTTTTAGTGTTTAAAAATGATTTTTTGTTTTAAGACGTTACAGATATTGCAGTAAAATATGAATTAATATGAAGTTTCTTTGAAAAATTTTTGAATAATAGATTGAGGTGAATGCAAAAAAGAAGCTAATAACTTGATAATCAGCATTTTTTCTTGGAAATTCGTTTGAGGGAAACAGTTTATAAATTCGAGTAAAGCGATCGATTATCGAAAATACGATGTGATTCTAAAAATTGAACTTTATTCCTGAAAATCTCGTAGACAAAACGTTAGTTAAAGAGCCATAAAAAAGAAGCTTAAAAAAACTAGACTCATTAGTTCTATTCAAATTATGTGCTTCTTTTATTCGATTTTCTACAGGTGTTTCTTTCTTTTGCTATCGTTTATTCGTCTCGAATCGTTGAAATGGGTGATGTTCAACAGTGGTGTTTACTAGGAATTCAATTCGCTATCATTATGGTCAGTCACTTTTTTTTTCCTCAATAATTCCATCTCAATCCATTCGAAATCTGCAGAATCCGTTAATGATTTCGATATTAATATTGAAAAATCAATGAAAAATATATTTTAAAACATATTTATTGACAATGAATAACGTGCTTAGCATGATAGTTAATGTATAAACGGCCGCTATGAAGTATAAACGCTTCCCAAGCGCTTTTGATCTGATTCTCTAACGACATTATTGATTTGAAAAGATTAGCACTTTAAAGCTCGGAAACATATTGAAATTTCCAAACGATTAAATTGATTTCAAATTAAACAGAATAGACGAGTGTCTTGTGGATATGCATGGCCTAGCCCTATATATAAGGCGGATAGTCTGACTGGTTACCAGACATTAGTCTCTATGGCTGTCTGTAAAAACGGTTGCCTCCACCCAACAACAGAGAAAATCTATCTTTAAAGCTGAGTATTTGGGTGTTTGACAGGTTGTTAAGACTTTGGGTTGGGGTCTCTTCTGCAGGGTTAGCGATAGTGTTTGATTGAATCGATCACATAATTGACATAGACTTTTCAGGCTCTGAAAAAGGCGATTTTGCCGATACGTTAGCCTGCCTCTGTGTTGTATTGTCTGTTCAATAAAACACTGTTTACCAACATCGAGTACCAACAGTACTCCAACCTCAATAAACTAGATTACAGTCAAGATAATCATATTGAAAATCGTCTCTATCTCATTACCATGAATGTCTGAGAAAATTTTTCTGAACAGATTAAAATTCATCCTTCCTCTCTGTTTCGAAATGAGAAGAAAAATAATGGTTGACGTTAATTTTCATCTCATAAATGATGTTCATTTCTTCCTACAGTGAAAGAAAACACGTTGGTTTTTTGTTGCGGAAAAGGATTTCCTCTGTACTCCAACCTCAATGACATGATAATTTACGGTGTTATAATGGAAATTATATACTAATCAAGCTCAGTGTTTAATTATTGACTATTGAAATTTCTAATATCAACGGCAGAATAATTTAACTATTAACTAATCTGTAATTATGCTAAGCTGGTCACAAAACTCTGGACCTCGGGCAGAACTCGAACCCGCACTCACAGATATCCGGTCTGTCGTCCTGATCCATTACACTACCAATGCCCTCGATGTACAATTACTCAATGCTTTACTTATAGTAAGTGGGTACCTTATCAGCACTCAACCGTTAATGGGTACGATCTTGCGAGCCTATATCGGTTTTGCATCCAGTTAAGCTAAAACAGTTAGGATAATTGTAGATTGAAAATACAAATTATGATTATATCTAATAATTAATGTTCAAACAAAAATAGTTTACCAAAATAAGTTAGGCTTAGATAAGCTTTGGCGTTGATCAGTCGCCTGTAACGAGATATGCCTACGCATTCGTTTACAAGGTGACACCGTGGAGGTGGTTGAATGCGAACCTGGTATATAGGGTGATTTGGCTTGACCACTATCTACTAATTCAGTTCTGTTTAGCGTAACCAAATTTCTCCGGTTACCAATTTACCGATTTGGTTACGGAACGATGGTGAGTTAGGTAGGCCTGGGGACGGCGGCGATCCACGTATTGGCCTACGTGTCACTGTGGCACCTTAACCACTGAGCTTCTTATCCATCCACCAAAATGGCAGTATGATAATACTCGTGAGATGTACGATATAGAGTTAATGAATATTTTTGATCGGATTCTATTTCTGGTACATTTAAAATGTTTATTGTAAGCAAAATAGACCCAGCAATATGCTGGTGTTTACTTAATTAGAATTCGACTTAAAAATTTACTGTTTATTATTGTGTAAAACAACAGAGGCACTATAATAAGCTAATTTTTAATAGTTGTAGTCTAAATTTACATAATATACATCATATCAAATCACCATTATTATTAATAGGAATTGAGGTAATAAATAAACTTGAGTTCACTCGATGAAAAGATAATCGAATACAAAGATGATTCATGTTAATTAACGTTACATGTGTCATTTATTCGGAAAAAACACGAATTTCATCTGATCGCTTTGCTGTCACACATCACATTAATTACAAAAAAATAAGCATTTGTATTTTATATGAAATAAACTATTGCATTGTAAATAATGAATTATGGTGTGTAATGTTGTGGTGAAGCTCTAGATCCCTCAAGTCAACGATTTCACTCAGCCTTCTGGCAAATTGACCCTGGTTTCAGCTCGCCGAGCTTGATGAATGGTTACCTAAATAGTTGATGAAGACCTGGGTTAAGCAGTCCTGATCAGCCAGAAATAAACCATCCTGTATCAAAATTCTGATTTTACTCGCATTCACTCATCCTCACGAACCCCCTCACTAAGTTGAATGTATATGACGTTTACTACAAAATTTGATTAATGCTATTTTTTATCATTTATCATTTCAACATAGCGACAGATGACAATTTCAGACAGTGGTTGCTCTGTTGTTACTTAATTATAGTCGATCTAAACATTCAACTGGTAACGGTCTTCTTTCTAGTCGATATCAAATGGCTGAGAACATCAACGTGCTTCGTATTTTACTTAAGGTTAAGAATCATAATTTTTACGAATGAAGCATTGTTTTCTTCTAGGAAAAGAACTCAAAAGCTGCTTATCTTCCTTCAACGACGTCCAATGACTTGTATTCGTACGGCTTGTTACTCCATCTTATTTTTCATAGGTAATTGCTCTGGATTGCCTGCTTACCGTACTGGACATCACATTCGATCTGATGCTTTCCATCAACGATACTTTTAACACGTTCATGTGCTCCACTAGGCAGAACTACATAGTGCCTTTCGTTCTTCTACAGATGGTATTTTTATCTTATAATTCATCAAATAATGTTAGAAGAGATATCATTGTATTATAAAAATAAGAAAGAATTGCTAAGAATCTTTTTCATAAGAAACCCTTTATACTTTTTTATCAAGTTCTTTTCTATTCAGATTCGTATATCAATCAAAGTGTTAATTATTCTATCAATATTGCTTCATCATCCTTTCATCAAGAAGATGTTCTACACTAATTTTCCAATTTGCATAAATAAAAAAAAGTTAGTGTTCTAGTTATTAATTTATTCAGTTACTATTGAAGCTTCTTTTGAATGAAAATAAATGCAAGATATTAAAATAGTGGGCGCAGTGGTAGAAGTGCCACAGTGACACGCACGCCTGAATCACTTTACGGTCGCCCCCTAGGTCCACCAAGCCCTCCATTGCTCAAGGGCTAGCGAATTGGTGCCAGATAAATCTGGATAAGATGAACAGCACTGGTTTGGTGAACTGGAGTCAATGTATAGATCAGGCTTGCATCCAATCACCTCCACGATATCACGTTGAACACGAATTCGTAAGCGCATCGCGCAACAGCGTTTGATCAACGCCAATGCTTGTCTTTTCTTGTCATTTTTTTAAAATAAATACAAATATCTTTAGTAATTTCAGTACTTCGAATAAGGTGCTTTCAACGAATGATAACATCAACGTATCGAATACGTATTTCGACAATCTTCGCGTAATGTGGAAATAAAAGATATTTTTGTAAACAAAAATAAGAAGTGTCGTGAAAAAACAAACAAACAGAAAATAATAAAAATACCATAATTAGAGTTCTTTTTTAAGTGCATGACGTGAATATGATCTACAAATATTTTGTAGTTACATTATAGCATAATATTTTTATCAAATAAATGATGTTTTCTATTTAACTTTTTTAGGACTATGGATTCTAGGATTTAGGAAGGTGAGAAAGTAAACCATAAATCTCCAGTCATCAATCAATACTATCTCCCATTCTTTAATAATCACCTGCCTCAAAATTTTAACATACCGTAATTCACTCCAACCAGCGTACATTATGGTTGTTAGTAGGTAAAATAGAAATAAAAACGCTCAGCGCAGTGGTAAAGATGCCATGGTGATACGTCGGGTCGAACCAGTAAGCAGTGCTTTCTAATCAGTAACGGCCTGTCACGGTATCTGAATCGGTATCAGATAAATCTAAGAACAATTATCAGCACTGACTTGACAGACAGTGGTTAACTGAGGTCAGTATGTATAGACCACTCTCGCAAGCCTTCGAAATATCACGCAAACACGTACGCACAAGCACAAAACTTATAAGATTTTGCAGAAACACCAAAGCTTGTGCTCTATTGTATTATAAGATAAGTATGGTAAGATAAGCTCTGGCGCTAACTTATCTTTGTTACGGAATGCGTCTACGCATCCGTGTTTAGTGTGATATTGAGGAATGAAGCCTAACCTGTAGAGTGGATCAAGTTGACCAATCTTCATCTGATCAGTACTCTCTATCTTACACAGATTTCTCTATTGCCAATTTAACAATCCTAGAAGGTTGTGGGGTGTAGTAGGTATGCGCAGCGTCCGAGAGCTTGTTCGGGCCTGCGTATTACTGTGACACCTCCACCACTGCAAGCGCACAACACGGAACATTTCACACAAATATGATCCTTTGAGATGTTATGAAAATTTGCATAAAATTACATAAAAAATTGTCAGTATTAAGCCTAAGATGTTACAATTTTATTACCTATAAAATAATCTAATGAGCATCTTGAAAACCTTGGTGGCCGCGTCGTGCAATAGTAGGGGATCAGTGGCAACCAGGGTCGCTACCGTATACGTGGGTTTGCGTCGAGCTACAGGGCAACCAAGCCAACACTGAGGGATCGGTAAATTGGCGCTCAGAATCATTTTAAAAGTCAATAAATACTTACTTGATAATGGACTGTCCGTTTTAAGTCATTGAGTATATTCTTCCTACACTTTCACTTTAATAAATCAAGACAAATGGTTGACGCATTTCCACAAGGGAACAGATCACGTCGATGTTTATCCTATACTTATTTTTTTATTAAAAAATGTGTTGGTAATCCATTCTATATTTAAATTTTCAAATGACGTACTTTGATGAACTGTTGTTGATTGAACTGCTTTGAATTCCTTCAAGTCCGACAGGAACAGGTGGTCTGTTGTTTCATACTAGCGATGTTTTGTACTTTGGTAACTTAAATAGACTAATGTCCAAATAGCAATGATTCCTCATCATGAAATTTGTATAGTTTGATGGTGTTTGATTATTGCGTTTTTGAATGATTTCAATGAGTTATACAAGTTCACAGTTTTATGAATCTAGCACTACCCTCATGGAGGAAGTCAAAAGCTTAAGCTCGGAAGATTGAATACAACGTTTTTAGAGCATGTTTTACACAATTTCACTCTGTAGTTGATCCTCTGACAGAAACCAGCTGCATGCTATTTCACTAAGAACTACAACAACTTATACAAATTAAATATATCTTCATTATAAAACCTTCTTCCTCTATCATATAGGTTTAAAATAATTACTATTGGAAAAAAGAGTGAATGCTTAAGATCGGGAATGATATTAACAAAATAACCACTTCCATATTGAATATAAAGAGAGAATATGTTATCATATCTATAGGTCACATCATATAATACATAGGTCACATCGAGCCCGATTAAAGGAAAGCTAAGTAAAACTTTGATAAAACAGCCTCTAGGCAAATATAGAGCAAAGAGCATAACCAGCTCAAATTAAAAATCCTCTTGAACAAGAAACACAATAGTCCTTGCGTAAATCTTTCATAGTGGGACGCGTAGCGCAACGGTAAATGAGCCAAAGTAATACGCAGGCCTGAATAAGATTTGTGGCCACTCCCAAACATCCAATCTCAATTGTATCCACGGGCTTGTGGAAATGGTGCTAGCAAATTCTGAGCAAGATAAACAGCACTTGATTGAGAGTGGTCAACTTAAGCTACTTTATAAACCAGATCCGCCTTTAACCACCTCCACGATGTCACGATGAGCACGAATACGTAGGGCCATTTTTAAATAAGAAGCGATTAACTACAAAGCTTATCTTATCTTTCCCTTAATTTTTTAAGCAGCTTAGGATTGCTTTAAATTTGAAACTCCAGAACCAGAATCAAAATGGAGGAACTTTATGATGGTATAATGAAGGAATGAATTATTGAATAAAAAGTAAGATCTTCACTGTAATTTCGTTTGGCAATACTCGACGTTGGTATCTTCAGAGCCTAAAAGCTCCATGTCAGTTATGCTATCAACCTTGCGAGAAAAATTCTTCAGTTAAAATTTGAGCATCTAATCAAACACACACCTTATTCTTAATGCTCACCTTTTTTAAAAAAATTGGGTTTTTTCTATTGTTTTACTGAGGAACCCGCTTACATGGACAGCATGGAGACTAAAGTCTGATAGTTGGAGTCAGAACATTATCCTCATGTGCATGAGGACGGGTCATACTTGAATGCGAAACACTCGTCTTTTCTGTTCTAATCTGGAGAGCTTAGCATTGTTTCAGAGCGTCTCACAAGGGGGCAGGTAACTTTGCTTTTTATGCAGGGACTTTAACTTTGAACTCGAAATCGATTCTGCTGCATTTTTCAACCATATGCACTCCTTGAGGGTGTTTATTTTGAGTTTAATTTTTCCCATCTAGTTGCTCTTTGCTTTTATTGCATAGAGGGCGGCTCTTTTCACCAATATATTCCTCACCGCAAGCTTTGCATGATATCAGGCAGATACATTGCTGCCGAGCTTATACAATCACCGCTTTTACGCCTGACGCATATAATGCAGTCTTCCGTCGTGTATAAGCGGTCGTATGGACGGTTGCGAATCGAAGTTTTAGAGAATTAGGTGGATTTTTGACAATTATTACCATATCTGTCTTTATCCCCTTCTACCCTCTTTAAGCATCGCTTAATGGCTATGCTTACTTCATCAGGTAGAGAGAGAAGTGTGAACGGAATTTTTTTGCGTTAGAGTTACTTGTGAGGAGTAACATTTATGAGAAATAATCGAAGATTAGACGTAAACAAGACTAATTTTATTTGTAAAACCAAATCGTGGAATGAAGAAGAAGAAAGTTTTACGTGAAAATTTTTGGAACGAAAGAAAGCTCTTTTTCTATCACATTTTCAGTATTCCGTACTAAAAGTACTTATTTATTATGCAAATAGATTGTAAACAACGATTACAATAAATGGAGGTATGGAGGGAACAAAATTTCAAATTCAAAAAAATTCTATAGGGATTTACCTTTGATGAGATTTTTTTCACACATAAACTCACTAGTGATTAGAAAATGAACTAGTCAATGTAATGAGAAGAATGTGAATTGCTGTACCTCATTGAACTCAGGGGTAATAGAACTCAGTTGCTAAAACTCAACGTTGTCAAGTTATTTGAATTGATTGTGGAGTTGAAAGATTAGAAAAATTAAAAATGAAACCATTCAATATTGAACGGTTATGAGCTTTTTTATTGTTCTCAATTATAATTTCAAAGAATGGTTTACGGCTCATAATTTTGATTAAATTGTTAGGATGAAAAAAAAGACAGGTGATTTTCATTGAGTGAATAAGTCACGAGTTCCAACATTGCAAACTTACCTTCTTAGCTTTTTATGACCTATTCATTTGTACTAAAAAAAAACATCTAGAAAAATTCTAGAAAACTCAAAATGAGGTTGTCTCTTAAGAAATATATTATAATGAATTGAGTGGTACGAATGCTTTGGGACGTCCTCAAATCGTTTAACTCAAAAACGTGGCTCATTATGTTCTTAAGAATGGTATAATAATATAAATGGCGAAGTATTACGGTAATGCAAAACAGTATATAACAGTTTCATGCAAGAGGTGAATGATTCATATTTATTCATGTTCAATTGACCCTCGCTTTTACTCCCTTTATTAAACGACGCTTTCCAAATAATTTGGTACATGTTATACATCAAATCAATATTGAAGGACAGGTGCTTAGTGAACTCTATGAGGAAAATATCAGAATCCCTTTGGAATAAAGACAAATCGTGTCCTCGCGAATTTGATTACACTTAGCCGACTTGATGTGTTATAGTTTGTTAGTAGACTCTTGTTCTTCTTGTATTCAAGTAGCTAGTGATACTCACTAGCCGGAGTGGCAAGTCATTTGCGTCCTCAATTATTTTTTACTGCTCTTTTTATGTTTTTGCCTGCTCCCTTTCGGTCCACAACCCTGGCGACGCAACGCTTGACAAGGCCACCGCGGGACTCCTCACCTCACTCCATCCACACCAATCTACCGCCTAGACACTGGCTCACTGGCTCACTGGCGACAGCCACGACTCCAGGTGGCTCAGTGGTGGAGGTGCCGCAGTGACACGCCGGCCCGAATCAGTTCGCGGCCGCCCACCAGGCCTACCAGGCCTGCCATCCCTCCGGGGTCGGTAAATTGGTACCAGAGGAATCTGGGTAAGATAACTGGCACTGACTTGATGAAGAGTGGTCGACTCAAGTCACTGTATAGACTAGGCTCACACTCAACCACCTCTACGATATCACGCTGAACATAAATGCGTTGGCCCATCCCGCCACAAGGGATTGATAAACGCCAAAAATTATCTTATCTTATCTTTTTATGTTCGTTGAGTAATATTCTAATCATAAGGGCAGTCCCATTTCCACAGGCTTTGTGAGAACTCCTTGCGTTTCGGCGAAAGTATCGTTCGGCATCTGATTGAATTGTGTATGGTTGTTATTCGATCGGTTATTGCACTTTTTTATATATTATTATTGTTGTAAATTTTCATGAGAGAAGGAAATGATCTTTTCGAGATTACCATATTACTAAAAAATCTTTTATAGAATATTTTATGTTTGACGTGATCTCATTAATCAAATTTTGCTTAATGAAAAGAAATTGTCTTGAATTCATTTCTTGGCATTTAAAAATTCTACTTGCTCTGCCGTTAATACTTTTTGACTTTGTTGAAGTTTTTTCATTTTGGAGGCTATCATTTATCAATTATTTGTCAACTATCCAGCTTTTACCTAATTTCTATTTTTCTTTGCTGAATTGTTTCTCCTGAAAAATGGTGAGAAATTCAACCAGAATTTAATTTTTCTAGATTTAAGTTTTAATACGTTTCTACGTTTCTATGGTTTTGCTTGTCTCGTATTCATAGATCCCCTTTATCGTATTCAACCAATCGGACATGTAACAATGTTTTTTAAGATTGTTCGTATCTGTTGTGTTTTGTTGGCATGGAAGCACGGTGGTGCAGTGGTGCAGTGGTGGAGGTGCATATCCGAATCAGTTCACGACCCTAACCCTTGAAAGTCACTATTTCTCTAGGTTCGATAAATTGATACCAGGGGATTCTAAGCAAGACAAACAGCAGTGACTTCGTGAGAAGAGTGGTCAACTAAGTCATTGTAATGACCAGGCTCGCACTCTACCACCTCTACGCTACCGTGTTGAAAACGAATGTGCAGGCACATCACGCCATAAGGCATTGAACAACGCCAAAGCTTATGTTATCAATAATTTATCTGTTCTGCAAGTGAAACGTGGTGTTCATAGCATTTTGTTGTGCACACGCCTATATGCCCTTAGGAACTCTTTCAACAATGATTTTTGTAAGTTTTCCTCGACTATGTGTTCGTCGTTTCTTCTTGATTTAATCACATTTGACCGTCAATGCTTATCTTATCTAGTCCTATTTGTGATCCCTAATAGTAACTAAAAATATTGCAAATTCGTCATAATAAACCATAAATGGAAATGATGGAGATGATGAGAAGATGATGGAAAGTCTTTTTCGTTAAGTGAGCACTACATTTTCTGGCTCGTGTTACCAAACTCCAGTTCGTTTATTTTCTCTTTCTGATGTAAAGTGCTCGTTTTCCTTTGGGATGTCGTTGGTTCTACTTTGTTTCTCATAATGAGTTTACTTACTGTGAGTTGCTTTATGCATCTATAATGTATTGGATTCTTTTTTTCTAAAGAGACTTGCTGCCAGATAGTGATACCGTGTCAATGTCAACGGCATATTGCATTGTCCTCCGTTAGAGTTAGGTGTTAGAGGACAAATCGATCATGAATTACGTTAACTTACAGCAATTCGTTTTCTACCGATGCTCTATAAATTTTTGTAGCTATTTGATCAATCTTTACGAGACTGTAAGAGTTTGTTGCTTCATTCCATGGTACTTGAATTCTGCAATGCTGTCGGTTTTTTTTTTGCCCCCGACTAATGCGATTTTTTTCTGGTGTATTTTTGTGTATCTGTAAATTATTAAAAAGTTTACGTAATATGTTTACTATTTGTTGATGGTTACAAGTAATTTTCGAATGGCGCGCAATGGTGCAGATGACAAGGTACCATGCAGGCCTGATTCAGTGCGCTGCCTCGCCACACGTCAACCAAGCCCGCCATCTCTCCAGAATCGGTAAGTTGATGCTAGAGAAATCTGGACAAAATAACTAGCACTGAGTTGGTGAAAAGTGGTCAATTCAAATCACTCCATGAATCAGACAGGCATTCAACCACCTTGTCGTTCAATACGAATGCGTAGGCGCATTCTGCCACAAAATGATTGATCGACGCCAAAGCTTACAAATTTGATGATTTATCTGTTTTACAAGTTAGCTGTGCTGTTAATTGCATTCCTTCTGTGCATGTAGTTATGCATTCGTCAGAATTCTTCCAATAGTGGTTTTTGTAAATTTGCTTCGACCATGTGTTCGCCATTTTGACGTTATTTAATGGGATGGGATGTCGTGGTTTGTAAACCTTCTCTTGATGTTTATAAGCAAATCACTAATGGTTTAGATTTTCTGTAGATTTTGTTGATCGTCGAGGCTGGTCGATTTTCTTATTGTTCTTTTGATTAGCTATTCGCTTAGGGTACGTTTCTCGTTAACCTTCATATTCATTGGAGAAGTCTTAGTTTTAATTGAAACGAGCTTAGCAGATACCTCACTTCATAGAGTGATTCACCTGTCGTTAGTAAGTGCTGTAATCATAAGCTTCCAAAATGTATCTAAGTCTCATAATTTCACATTAAATTCTGAAATAGAAATAGGTGTTTGGGTAGTGGTGTGTAGTAATTCATTATTGTTGGTGATATTGATCTCAATGAGCTCCAAATGTCAAGAAGCTGTAAAAATAATAGTGATTTAGGAGGGAGATCCACAGTCTATTCCAAAAATCACTAAATTAACCTCTGGACGTTTTTTAATGATGAAACATTAGTGTTCAAATGTTTAACTGACGCATTATAATAGTCTAGTTCCACATGGACAGCGTTCTTGCGATCTGTAAAGTGAATTCTCCTTCTTATACCTTTTCTTATTCACCAGCACTGTTTTGCTTCAGTTCGTCTAGTTTGCAGGAAAGCCCGAAAAGATTTTCACCTAATTCTTTGTTGTCGCTCAAACTGTCGAAGATATTGTCATCCGTCTTAGGTGATATTCTCTGATGAGATCTTGGATAATGAGGACGTTGTATGTTAGATTTTTTGATCATAACCATATTTTTTCGCAAGATTTTTACCCTCGGGATATTTTCATTGTGTGTAGACGTCGACGACGCATGCTGAAGTTGAACGTTGCTGCGCATTGATGTTGATCGTTGATTGAGTGTTGTGCTTTAGGTGGGTTGCATTGAAAGTTAGTAGAGTTACTCCGTAGAGCGTTTGTGATGTTCTTCCATCTGAATACAACCATTCCAATACGATCAAGAAGTAATATGACAAAATAACGTAATTGTTCTTAGCTTTTTACTATTTGAAATGTTTTATCTACCTATTTTTATAACGTTTTTTTAGAACAGTATACCTTGAAATACCAAGGCTTGTTCATTACAACCGAATACCTTTTTTGATTACAACTGTTATTAATATATAGTAAAATTACCAATTGCAGAAGAAAATTCGAAAAGCTCAATGAAGAAAGGCGAGGTGATAGCGCTTTGAGGAAGTTTAATGCCAGTGTTCTGAATATAATGAGGAGTTCATGTGATTTGATCAGCACAACGATTCTAAGTACTCTGTTAAGCTTCAAACAACGTTATAAAATTCGCTAATGGATTGCAAATCTCTATCGCATCTCGTTAATATTATCGTTTCTGGAATTGATATTCTATATGCATCAATATTTTTGATGACGTCAATATTTCTTCTCTTAAAGAAAAACTCATTCCATCCATTTTTTAGGTGAGTGACTTTTGTTGAGTACAAAGAGAGGAGGAAAAATAAAAATATTCTTAAGATCACAGCTTACAGTAATTTCAGTCATGATTTCATTATTCATACAGTAATTTCAGTGTTTTATTGGCACTTTTCTTAATGAGTTATGCGATTTCGAATTTTTTTGAGTTAATTTATGTGGGTGTTCTAATCATTTATGGTAGAGATATTCGTATTCTCTATAATTTTGCAGGTATTCAATTAGTGAATTGTTTTTTTTATTCTATCAAGAAAAAAATTGACGTCATTTTCCTCTTTGCTTTTTATTTGTCACTTTATTTATTTCACTCAATCATTTACTTACAAGTTTTGGTAGATTATTTGAACTCTTCTTAAAGTTTGAAATCCACTTAAATCATGTAGATGAATTTAAATATATTAAAATATTTTAATTTTACTAGACAATGAAATACGGCAGAATCCAATTCCTTTGTTAGATATAATATTAGACATATTCATTTTCTTGGGCACTCCCCACGAAAACGCTCCTCATTTCTTCCTCATTATACACTCGTCGGATGGATCAAAATAAACTACTGGCTTTTTTTTCAAATTTCGAACGGAATACCTCATCAGGTAAACACATAGGTAAACAAATGATTAATAAGACTCAGTCACTTGCGAAATAATTTATGTTATCTTTCAATAGGTCGGATAATCAGAAACATTTTTGTAAAGCTTTTGAGGAAGAAAAAAAAGATGTAACATGCCGTACCTAGTTGAATTCTAGCATAAGCTGCCTGAGTAGAAGCTGAGTTATGAGATGTATAAATTTCACGGTAAAGAAGGAGGAGAAAAGTAGCGCTAAGCCTAAGTTAAACTTCGGATACATTGAATAAATTTATTATAAAAGATGTGAAATTACAAATATAAAGCAATAAATATATAGAACAAAAAGATGTAAGCAGTTAGGCGAAGGATGTCCAATCTTATAAGCAGTAGATCAAGATTCAAACTTAACTACTAAAAGAAGATTTAAAATCAGTAGAAAACGAGGTAGATATGATGTTTAAATGCTCGTGGAATCTTCTTTGAAATAAAGAAGTTTCGGTATAGTGCGATTCTCTGCCATAATTGAACTCTTGAAATGCGACAAGTCGACACAACGAAATTACGGACGAGTTAAAACATATAAGCACAGAGTTAAACAGGTAAGATAAGCTTTGGCGTTGATCAATCCATTTTGAGGGATGCGACCCACGCCTTCATGTTCAACATCATGACGTGGAAGTGATTGATTGCAAGCCTGGTTTATACAGTGGGCAGAGTTGAACACTTTTTACCAAATCGCTTATATATGCACTACGCAAAAAATTTCTTGATGCCAATGTGCCGACCCCTCAGGGATGCTCGGCTTGGTTGTCTCTATGACAGTTGTGAACCTGCAAACTTTAAACTGCGCGTCACCACTGCATCACGCTCCCCCCAGAAATAAATAATATAATTTGACACCATGAAAACAAATTGGCCGTGCTCTTGAATTTTAAAATGAAAGCTTAATTATTCATTACAGAGTTTCTATACATATATGCTTCTCCATGCGTTGTTGTAATTTTGCTTGAAAGAACGTTTGCTACATTTTCTACATCTACATACGAACGAGTACGCCCGTGGTTACTATTCTGGTTGGGACAGGCACTGTGCGTGAGTTTGTATTGTTATCAATGCTTAACACAACCACAACATAAAATATGTCTTGCATTTGCGATTTAGTTACGAAGTGTACGATGTGTTTTCTATGTTTAACCTCATGATAATTTCCCTCTTCAGACAAAGCATTATGTTTGTTCAAAAACGGATTCAGATTTACAATTGCTCATTTGAGCCACGGTGGACTAACTTGTTTAGCTTTTCTGGTGCATTCAGACATCGACCGCTTCAGCAATTATTCCTGCATTTATTTTCCTCTTTATAGCTTCTCTACAGAGTCTTGCAAACTCTGTTGTAGGTTGACGTTTATGGCGCTAACTGATCGCGTTTCAAATCAACTCAAAGACAATGTTAAATTTTCAGCACTTTAGCAAATTTTCGATGTTATTGAGTAGAAGGCTCAAAGATTTAAGTGAGTGAGGGTAGAAAGTGAGGTGAATGTGATGGAACAAAAAAGTTCATTGACGAGAATAAAGCTCCAAATCTAGTATGACGTTATTTATTTCGTGGAGATATTCTCTATTTAAAAACCTCAACGTTCAATACAGAGATAAAACGTGATAAAATTTCTTCTAGTGATTCAGAATCTCGCATATTTGGAATTCTGCCACCTTCGTTTTTTTTTGTGATAAACGAAAATCAAACCATACATTATTACACTGAAATAATTGAATAATTCCTACACACCGTAATATCTTGCCTACGGTAGCGATACCTCATTATTTAATAAGCTGTGGTTATCAAGACGTTCATTAACATCTTACAGAACATCATGACAGATCAGTTGATTGAATCAGCTTCAGCCCATTGGAACCTCTTTGGAATGGACACGTATAATTACGTTCATGCTTAGATATTAATTGAGATATGCTAGTTTTTTTTCTATTGGTTGAGCTTCATTGGTTTAATTAAATTACACGGCTTCAAAGCTATGCTTGTTATTCAATTCTATTGCTGGAAAACTAGAAGGTGTCAACAGGTCTGCTTTGTGTTGACAGCTTAGTCATCATGAAAGTTACTGTATCACTGAATCCATTAGAAATGATTTCTATTTCTTAATGGTGTTCTTCAGCCTGTCATATGATTTGTGTGGTCGTTATGCTCTATTGAAAAGCACGAAGCTGCTGATGTGCTTAATTTATTAAATAAGCTGAAGTTACGACGTTGAACATTGCTTTCCTCTAAGATATAAGTTAACTGAGGTGGAAATTTATCTGTTCGAATGCTTCATAGTCGTAGAACCAAGCTAGAAATCCATATTTTAATCCGATCATGTACATTGTGTAAGCTTTAGTGATTTTCCATTATAAGTGCTTCTTAAAGCGCAAAAATCGCTTTATTTTTCAAATTACTCCAAATTTTTATGATTATTAAGTAGTAGCATCATAGAATGTTAATATTATTATCTGACAGAAGCATTTTTACATCAAAATTCGGTGAGTCAAAAAAAACTCACGACTATATTAAAATTGTGTATGTTTCGATTTTTCGATCACACTTGTCTTATTTATTTTATTTATTAGTTTATTTTTAAATAATCAAGTAGATTTTGAAATGATAGAAAAGTTCGAAGAGTTTCCGTTTAGGTAATTGTCACGATTACAATTATATTTGCTGCTAAAATTTGGACTAAATTCAGCAATATACAGCATTGGTGTGTACTTGGGCTTCAGTCAACAATAATTATTGTTGGTATCTTTTTCCTCAATATTTCTACCTCATTAAGCCTCAAAAAAAATTCAGCCATATGAAGAACTACGAGTATTTTCGAACATTATCGGTGAAACAGAGAACATTTTCCTTTCTTTGCTATTTTCATGGTGAAATATTACAAGTAAAGGTAAGCATTAGAGCGATTTCCA
>KN717002.1:14300-32855 GCA_000816705.1 Dictyocaulus viviparus | reverse complement strand
GAGTTTATTGTTGGAGGCGACCCCTAACCGCCTCCCATGTACTTCCTAGTCATTCGATTGCGGGCTTTTGGCCAAATCGACAAGCAAGATGCAGTCTATATACACATAAGCACAAGTACGTACGCATACATAAATGTTACTATGTGCATACAGAAGGTGTGAGTCGACCAGCACAGCAGAATCAAGGAGTCCATCCCATGAATTCACCCGCGTCTAAACGCAAGTACACGGTCGCTTTTGGTCCGCGATTCACCTCCTATCCGCCACCTGGGGTCGCGCCACGTAGCCTCGCGACTAACCGGCTTGAGATCCCTCAGCGAGGGAGATCCGTGGATGATAACGATATGTCAAACAAACTTCTTACTCTTTACATGGAACGTTAAGCGAGTATCTTGTATCTCGTTTGAAAAGGTCCTACATGAAATGTGGGTGGCGTAAACTTTATCGAACACCCATGAATTTCCTGTTATGCGAAATGACTGGAAATACTACTACTTTGTTTAGCCACACTCTGTCTCTAAAGGTGTCATAAGAATGAGTATTATAAATGATGATGAAACTAACGTCGAAATTTTATGAATATTTGTAATGTTTAATGCACAACGAAAAGTTTTACAATTTTGCTGTTAGTGGCTTCACGGGAAGAATAATATTGTGAGGGAAAAATATTGAATTAGTAAGTTTGGATTTGGAAACATAAATGAAAATGTAGAATGTTTTACGTATTCTTTTCTACGGCAAGCCTCTTTCATAGATTCTCGTTGTTCATGAGGAAAGAACAATTGGCCGACATACAAGAAAGGTCATTTATAATAGAAATGTTTTTAACGAAATCTCTTAATATATGACTGGCAAATAGTAAAAGACTCGACCGAGTTCTTTGCTTGTGCATGAGGTCTCACGGTAATGTACGCAAAATGTTTATTCTTTTCTCTGGGACGATCAGCACGATGGAAATATTCTCAGCATAATTCCAATACTACTGCCAAACTAAGTACCAACTGAAGGGTTGTTGCACAAGAATTTTTAAATGCCCAAATAAAGGGACTAGTTGAAATAACTCAATAACAATCTAATTTGTAGCATTCTCAGAATCTTTGTGATTACGATATTCGTCTGTCAGCTTTGTTCAATGAAGGTAGCGCTACCTAGCTAACTCTGCCATCATATCGAATTGATCTTTTGTGTAAGACCATTTGAGGAATAGGTTAAGGAAAGTAACGTTTTAGCATATGTGAAGAAAATACGAAGAAAAGGCAATATACTTCCATTAGATCTGCCAATTACTAATTTTTATACTATGTCAAAATTATTCTCAAGCAACTTCGATTAAGCATGTAATAATAAAACAAAATATTCAACTATGATTCGCTCTATATTCTTTCAAGTAATGAAAAATTATGCATTTTTTAGTTGGTTAAATTTACTATTTCAGTTTTGATAGACAAAGATCGCAATCCTAAATGGAGGCCGGCAAAATTGGAAGAAGTCACAGATGAAGTTATAGAAAGTTATTTCGCTCCTTTAAAAGACGATTTAATAATTTATAGTTTATAAGTTTTTGTGTGTTAACGGAAACTTGATGATTTCACTGATATTCTGTAATTCTGCGCAAATTCACTCAATGTTTTCCTGTGACTGTAAATAACTAGATTTACCGTTGAAGATGTGCTATTGTCACCATATGAAATTTTTGTAATAGTTTTTGTATTACCAATATAATGTCAATACAAGAAATCAATAAATCAATAGTAATCGTATAGACAGTGTAAACATATATATAAAAAGTTGGATTCACTTACAGGAATCACGAACGTCAAACATTTTCCTAAAACTACTAGTCAGTCAAAGAAATCCTGTTAAACGTTAGTTATAAGGGAAAATATTGGATAGTCACCTCAATAATTGTCGAACACTATTTATTTCATTAGTGTGATGGGCATGTTCCTCTATTGTACGATACTTAGCAACTTCCCACTTATTCCTTTCTGGCGTGACTGTCGTCCATGGTTGTGGTTTTTGTTCACGATGACAATGGTGTGACATATTCAGCCCTTGGTACTTAACCCATCAGTAGCAGTACATCTAGCTTCGTAACGTCAGGCGTGATTACGTCCACCCCACTTGCAGGTTGTCTTCCAGAGAAGTAAACACAGTCACTTGGGCTGTATTCTGCAAAATTTTTGTCCATTTTTTTGCAAGCTTTTCATTATATGTCGGATAAGGTGACAATATATCTTTCGCTTCTACCTTTTGAACTCTTCATAGTCGAAGAAATTTGTCACAAGCGGCAGGTGATATTTCTGAAGACTTCTATTAACCTTATTACAGGCTAGATGGATATACCTGCAGCAAAACATTTGTAAAATGTTATTTGTTTCATAACTTGGACAACATACAATGTTCGCTATGCGCGACAGGATAATCATAGTGAGGTTTTTTACCAAGCTTATTTCGTTGGTGACAGTTTGTATGTAAAACGTTTCAAAGATCTGTTCGGAAACTCGGTTGTCGCAGAAACCCACATCAACCTTCTTACCTGCTGACTGATGTAATTTCATTACATTTCTCAGAAAGTTTTTCTAGCAGTTCATAGTCTTCGGTTGATCTCTTTTCTGTCAGTCATTTAAGAATAAAATTTGGCTAAGGACGTTCTTTTTGAACAAAGACAGGCTTTGTTTTCCACTGGAGGGAATCTTCGATCTCAAGACGATGATCTGATTCACTGTAGAAGGGAAGCACTATAGATGCATGCAGAATATTAGAGAGAATATGATCGAGATTTGCTTAATTCATTTTATTAGCCGACTATCACATTCGTCAGAGGCCGTTTATAACGTTTCTACTCCATCTCATCATTTCGGCAATTTAATATGTAGGTTCAGCTTTAGTTGTGTTTCAACATAGAAGTGTAAATGGCCTAAAAACATTTTTCACCAGCATTAAAGCCGCAAAACATGAAAAACTATTTATGAACAGCATAACTGTATATATTCTGATGAATCGTTATCAGGTTTTCAGTTTGCAGAAATTTGGATCACAATGTTCTAAATTGGACGAAATGAGGACGAAACTATGAGTAGGATTCAACTATAAAGTGTACCATCATTTAAGTTATAGAACGGCAAGATTTTTTTACTAAGACATCAAAAATGCTCAATCAAATCAATCTTTGGTTTTTTCAGGTAAAGAAAACAACTCATCGTATCATCTATTTAGTCTTCGATATTATGAGTAGTTTCGTAATAGCTTGAAAAGGGTAATTTTATGATGAAATCATTCGTTTTCTGAAAGGCTCATGTTGCTGAACTAGCAAAATTAGTCAAATGCTGAGGGTGAAAATATATTATGAGGCCACTGTTTTAGTAACGACATTACTGAATTTTTAGTAGGTGCTAATAGATCAGATATACCATGAAAATTGTATATCAAAACAAATGAAGAAGCAAAATCCTCAATAATTATACAGAGCATTTCGTTTGGAGCAGACTACGAGTTTCTCTTGTTCACTTTATTGTGTCTATCACTCATCAAATCCTCAAGTTTTGACTTTTATCCGGCAACTTGTGTGTGTTTGAACTAACTGAATTGTTGTCAAAATCTTATTTTTTTTTGGAAGCTCATTCATCATCAGCAGTGATGTAAAGGCTTTAAGAACTAGTATAATCGTTACTCAGAGTCTTTAATAACGATTATCCGGTTAAAATTTGTTAGCGAATCCTTATTCGTTGATACTAAGAGCGTACATTAAAAGCGTAGAAACAAAAGCTGATAGATCTCTAGTTAAGCTTCGGACGATCTAGTAATATTCCAGAATATGCTACGGTCTTTCCATATGATATTACTACAATATCGTAATAATATTTCACGGCCTCAACGGTGTCCATCTTTTACTTCTTCATTAAGGTAATGATAATAATGTCATATTGCTTGGTTTCTCTTTTATCGTTGCCGTTTACAGTTTATAAATCATTGCTAGATAATTCCTTATTATTTTTAAAATCTGGTAAATGTTTCCCATTTTATGGGCATTTGAAGTTGTCATTTTATGGCGATTGTTTAGTGCTACGTTTTTCCGAAAGCTGCACAGGTCCAGTTTATTTAAAAGTTTCGAAAAGCAGCTCAACGAAGTTGAGCTTAAGCGACGTTCATTCAACTTTCGTAAGCAGTCTCGAAAATGGCGTTTAAATACAATTTCCGACGTGAAGAACGTAAATTAGTTCGTTTTCCAGTTTGGTTAACTTTGTCCCAGTCGTTCTTCATTCTGCATTTGAGAAATTTTTCAAATACTTCCGTTTTCGTACAGGCTCAGGAACCTAAAGTGGTTGCATTGCCTCTTTGTGAATCTCTCGATCTTCTTGGTATTTCAACTGACGCGTCAATATTAGAAATGTTCATCGTTTCACAAGTTGACGAAGGTAAGTCTATCATGCATAATATTCTAAATACAACAGTCAATCAATGTGAGTTGAATTGCAAAACGTCGGTTTCATTAATGATCACTTCACTTTGTTATGTATGATAGTCGTGCATACGCTAAAGGTCAGTTATTGCAAAATTTTACAGATTTCATTCATCGTTTTGCTAGCTGATCAAACGTTAGTAATTTGTGCTGTTTCTCAGATTTTGATGACACTATTCATCTGATAAAAAAGCCGGAATACTCAAAGGATTCTAGTGATATTCATGAGGTTTTCGTATTTCAAGATGGCGTTGCAGTATTTTGGAATGTAGACAGTGTACAGGTATTTTTTGGAATTTTGTAAACAGTTAAGATTATGGAGCTTCGATTTAGATTTGCCCCGAATGGTTTTTATCATTCTTAAAATTGAAAAAATTGCAAATTTTCTTATCTTTTACAGCGTGCACAAATTATACGAGATTTGGAACACTATATGGAAGGGCCGTACGACTCCACATTAACTGTTGAAGAGGAGGATTCGATGCCATATTCATTATCCGAAATGTAAACTTTTTAGAAAAGAAATTAGAATTTAAACTACTGACTTTGGGAGCGGATGCAAAAACGAATGCATGTAAAAATGAACTTTCTTATTTTGACCTTAATAAAATTTACTTTATATTTTTAGGGACGATACTGTCATTAAGCATGATCGCTTCATTCTTAATGCGGACAAACATGGAACTGATCACCGAAAATTGGAAGGAGTTTTAGAGCGGTTTTCACTCAGTCAAGCTTTTGCGGCTTCAGGTTTCTTACTGTTTTAGTGGTCTATTAGCTCGAATTTGATCTGTTGTAATTACCGGGATGTTACAGTGAAAGTGGGCGTTTGGGAAACATTGCTAAATAATCTGGCCGAACCACTTTCTTGCACGACAAAGGCAGGTGTCATTTTATTAAATAGAATCATGGTTGCAGGTCTAAATATACAAATTCTATTGTCTAGGCACTTAGACAAGGTGTAATCCCTTGGAGTCGCAAGGATGCTCTAAAAAAAGCTGGTGAATTTGCTGTCTTGCGGTATGTATAAGGTTCCATTTTAATGAAATGTTTCTTCAAGAAGATATGTACAAAATGTCATTTTGATGCAATGTTTCGTCCCTTTCTGTCAGACACACTATAAATCTGGACTGCACATTACTCAATCGTGATTTTTATTGGGATCGTTCACATGTCGAAGAATATTACTTAATGTCTGCTCGACATTTCACATTAGGACGACGCATCAGGTTTGTTTCTACTGTGTTTTGTGCTTTGGTACTTGGTCACTAATTGCTGCTAGCTTTTTACACGAAAATGCGGATGTACTGTTCTTAATGGATATGACTTCTGATCCTCTACTTTATTTTACAACTTTATTTTTAAACAAAGTATGAATGTAATGTCATATATTTTAGTGGATTAAACAGACGCTTGGATTACTGCGAAGAACTTGTCAAAATGGTGGACAATATGATAGCGTTGCGTCATGTGAGTTCAGAGTCATGACTAAACAACAATATGAAGTTGTATATGCGTTTACTCTTTATATGTTTTATATAGATATGTGCGCATAGAAATGTATATGGTTGCAAAAGTTCACAAATACATACAAATGTATATATACATATGCACGAACATACCCGCATGTACACATATATCTTGAGTCCTACCTCACTTTGCATGCATATATCTATATGTAGGTGTACATATGCATTTAACGAGTAATTACGATATGTAGGTATGCTTAATTATTCTCATTTATTCTTATTCTTATTTCTTGCCATGAATGCATGGGTTTTGTTTTTCTTCATTATTATATTGTTCCTATTCATAATGCTATGTTTAGGCCTCCACATTAGAGTGGATGATAATATTTCTGATTGTGATAGAAGTCATCTTTGATCTTCTTCATTACGCCGATTCATCACCTTTAAAAGTGGTTGTGGTAGGGAATGAAGCGTGTTCGTCTGATGAGAATATTTAAGAATTTTCCGGCAATTTTTCAACGTGATGAATTTGATATTTTGATAAGAAGAGTAAAATGGAAATAAATGTTAAACTCATTGCGTGTGGTCATTCTTTCTTAAACGCTCTACGATACATATGAAATTATTTAATGGCGTGCTGCAGAAGTTGGTTATTTCGGTGAATGACTTGTTCTAATTACTCATCGAATGATATGTTACGAGAAATTCTTCTGTTGTGCGATAAAGTACTAATCAATTCAAATGTTCTTTTTTTGTATTGTGCATTGTGATGTTTACAATCATTTGGACACTGGTTACAGTTGGTATTCTTCACAATGCAGTTCTTTTTTTCTGAAAAGTGTATAGGAATTTGATTATCACTCGTGGTTTTTGTTGCATTTTATATGCCATTCTTAAATTCTAGTTGATATTGCTAATAATATTTCAATATTCTTAATATTTCTTTTTACATCTTTTATATGGAAAGCGCAAATAAGCCACTTGTCTAATGTTTGGTGATATTTTATTTTTGTCGTTGGTATCACATTTGTGTTCCGTAGTTTTCGTATCTCGTTTTTGTTCGAAACACTGCGTATTGAATTATGTGTTACTTATTTCATCTTCTGTTTTATGAGTATTTTGAAATCATTATCTCCAAACGCAGTTTTAGCATGCTTTCTCGTTTTTACCCATGCTTAGCACGTGTGGCGACAACGAATGGTGTTAATTTTTTCGCTACACATAGCAGTGACGAATTCACATTGAAGGAATATAGTGAAAAATATCTGGGGTATCGAAAGGTTTGTTAGCTGGAATCTTGATTTTTTTCAAGGTACTTGGTTTGTGCCAGCTATAATTACAATATATAAATGGTTCTTGAAAATTCCAGCACCATTATTTACAGCTTATCATCTTACACTTAAAGTTATATCCCTTATGAGAAGTCTTCAGTCCAGTTTTCAGAAGTAGAATAGTCTTTAAATTATTGTGTGAAATTTGCTGTACAATTCAATATTGGAATGTATTTCGTCGTATTTAAGAATTACCGGTGTCTTAATGTACCACCATTCAAAAACCCTCTCTATTAGTTTTGTCATCAGTACGTAATCAAATCTTAAAAAAACTTTTATGGGGAAACAGAATACAAAAATTTTAGTTTTTCTCCCGTGAAATTGCATCTTATGGATTCATGCTGTGCCAGTGATATTCAGACGATTTTTTATTTATACTATTTTTTTTTCTAATAAGTGGAAGCTATGCTGATTTTGAGTTTGTAGACATTTTCTAAATTGATTTGACATTTGGCAAAAATTCTATGTCGTTTGGTCTTCTCAGCGGTTGAGGCAGCTTTATTGCAATATTAATTGTTAATTTATATCTAAATTTCCTCCAGGCAGTTTTCACCGAAAGGCTTGAAATTATTGATCCAAATAAGATAGCAGCAATACCTATATATCGAGTTACTGATTCGCTTGGGAATATTATCGATGATTCTCACGATCCACATTTTGACAAGGTATATATGAAAATATCTTATATGGTTGGTCTTTGTTACTTCATAGTTAACATTTTCTCAATATGTTATATTCAAGGAAACTTCTCTCAAGATCTATCGTAGCATGACGCAACTTAATGTTATGGATCGCATTATGTATGATTCTCAACGTCAAGGACGTATATCATTTTATATGACCAATTTTGGTGAAGAGGTGATTTGAAAATATTTCTTATTGATTTCATCGTTTTCATAAACTTTTATATCGGCTGAGGTCTAGTTTAAAAAATTTAAGAATTTTTAATGTAGTACTGATTTGTTCATTGTTTAGATGAACATTCAACAGAAGTCAGAAAAATATTCTTCTCATAAGATTTTTTGGCGTATGTTATCCAGGTATGCTTAAGCGGAGAGTTTTTTTTACAATAGGCAACACATGTTGGTTCTGCTGCTGCAATTATGGACAGTGATTTAGTCTATGGACAGTACCGTGAAGCTGGAGTACTAATGTGGAGGGATTTCCCACTTGAAAATTTCATGAATCAATGTTACGGGAATTCCAAAGATATTGGTATTTTCTTGCTTTTAAAGTTTACAGCGCAATTTCTAGTTCATGTTTTTTTTAAATGTATTCTGCTTTCTGTTTTTTTTTCCAATGTATAACTTCAATATTGCACAATTGTTTGGTAGGAAAGGGACGGCAGATGCCAGTGCATTATGGTTCTGCTCAACATAATTTTGTCACGATTTCCAGTCCACTTACTACTCAATTGCCTCAGGCTTGTATTTGCCTTAGACTACGTTTAATGCTCTGGCTTTGTTATTGGTTGAACATTAATCTATAGGCTGTTGGATCTGCTTATGCATTTAAGCAACTACCAAAGAATAATCGTATTGTTGTTGTCTATTTCGGTGATGGAGCGGCATCTGAAGGTGATGCACATGCGGCATTCAATTTCGCGGCAACTTTGGTAAGAAATTAGTGTGAGGCGTTCATATTTAATACTGTTGGGAACCGTGCAGTGTTAGCATTTGAACTAATGTAGATTTTTCATAGTTGGATGTTTTTAAATCATGTCTTCTATTTTTTTTTATATTTCGTAGATTTGATTTTTCATTCATCTATATCTTAGCAGAATTCATCTATATTTGCTCTTTAACAATTTTGAAACAAAAATATTTCATTTCGGTAGAGTACTGCGCGTAAGAAAATGTTAATCTGCATCTATATAATTTAAAAAGCAGTAATCTCAAACTTTTTAATCGTCAAAATTCTCAGAACTGCCCTATCATCTTTTTTTGCCGCAACAATGGTTATGCTATTAGTACACCCACTTCGGAACAGTATGCTGGCGACGGTATTGCGGGAAAAGGGGCTGGTTATGGATTGCATACCATTCGGTTGGTAATGATATATTGAAGTGTTGTTTTCTCCACATAATATATTATATTTTTCAGTGTTGATGGGAATGATGTGTTCGCTGTTTACAATGCTACAAAAGCTGCTCGAAAACTTGCGCTTGAAAATAAAGCTGTCCTTATTGAAGCTATGACTTACAGACTTGGTCATCACTCCACCAGTGACGATTCAAATTTCTACCGGTAATTCTTATTCTTTTTTGTTATTAACCGTCTATTATTCACAGTAAGAATTATTGCATACTTTTTGTGCCTAGAGAATGGTTATTGCTTCTTAGTGTACACCTGAGTGCATTTCCTACATTTCGTATTAAACTTTCTTTTTTTTGCAGTGTTGTGTTGTTAATATGAAGACTTTTCGTTATTAATGTCAATAGGCATATTGAGTTGGTCTCCTCAATTATCGAACAGCTTAATTTCTATTGAGTATAACATTTTATATTTTTATGAATGCAGTTTGTCTGCCTGTCAAGTACTAGTTATAGTAGTACAATAACTAATTTTACTATTATGGCTTGAATTACTTATGTCTAATAGTTGCATTATTTATTTTGCCATAGTATTTATTTGAAAAACTTAATTTTTACTTAATGTTCTTCAATCCTAATTTAGATCGTCAAAAGAAGTGCAAGATTGGAGTGATAAAGATCACCCAATTAGTCGATTCAAAAAATATATAACTGCGAAGGGTTGGTGGAACGATGAAGAGGAGAAAAAATGGCTTGAAGACGTAAGTTATGCTGTTCGAGTAATGCTTTTAGAGTTCATGCGATGTATTTCAGTGTCGTAAACGTGTTTTAAAAGCAATTAGTAGTGCTGAAAAAGAGAAATGGGCTCATTATCACGATATGTTCGAAGACGTATATAAGTTTGTCTCCAATTACTATTTTTTTTTCTTATGTAATAGTAATCTTATGGCTGCAATGTAAATGTACCAGAGCTGCATAAAATTATGCGTAAATCGAAATCTCGTCATAAAATTCCTTTTTCAGAGAAATGACCGTTCATGTAAAACGTCAACGTGATGAATTGGATCTTCATGTTGAAGAGTACAAAGAGCACTATCCAATTGATAAATGTTCGTCTAAAATTGCTTAGATTTTAAACTAAATTCATTGACATTGTTCTTTAAATCTATTGATTGAAACTTGTAACAAGCTGTATAAAAATATTCTAGCAGAAATACCTGTGATCCTGAGATTGTCGATCATTGTTGCATATCTTTTTCTATTTTTTACAGTGGTATTAAAGAACATCTAATTTGATACGACGTAATCGAGTACTCGTAGATATCTTTTTTGAGCACTATACAACATATAAATGTTCATATGTTGTTACAAACATCTTGCTGTTTTCCATATAGAGCTTGGTTTAGGTTGAAATAATACGGTAGTAATTTGTCTAACACTAGAAAACGAATATGAACATTCAGTGGCTTGTGTTGTACATCATAGTAGTTTCGGCATTACCCTTTATAGTTCCCGAAAACTGACGAGATTCCAAAAATCAGACATCCTATCGAAAACGATACTTTCTTTAGCTGTCCCTTTTTGTAACATTGGTCGCTGTATGTATAAAACAATACGTTGTAATCCAGTTAATTCACATTCAAAAACTTCATTAACAAAAATAGGAGGGTGTTTTGCCACATTTTCGTATAAAATCATGTGCTCTTCTAATAAACTATGTGCAGGTTTATTAATCTTTCGGTTCTAGTGTATCTGCAGGCTGCTAGGTTGGTGCCACTCGAAGACATGACATAGTATTATACATCATGGTGTCACTGGTTTTTTGATAATTCCTAATGCAGTTCAAAGTTGAGTGATTTCGAGGCTAGATGTAGGGTTACACACATCTGCAGAAGCTAACTATTATGAGTAATTTTTTATTTGCTTCATCGCATCGCATAGTTAAAAACCTGGAGATACCAAACAAGTTAGGATCAAGTGATTCTTCTTATCTTGGTAAAGGCTTGCTGAAGTGACGTGAATCTTGCTGTTATCATTAATGTCATACTTTTCACAATGAGTTAATACGCGTGGAGGTAGGAATGTCGAAGAGTATGTATCAAACTGTAATTCTCATGCATTCAATGGTATTATTGTTATTCGAAAAGACATTTCTATTGAGATTTCAGCAATATAAGACTACTACAACCGATCGTGATAGGTATGAAATAAGTAAATCACTATTCAAATAGATCCTTACAACGTCTGTGGATGTAGTTGTTGATAGTCAGTTGACAGGGAAAGTAAATTGCAATAATATTAGATTCCTGGCTTTTACCTTCTTGTTTTTGACTATTTCCAGGTATTGCTGAAATTAAGGATTCTTTTCAAGATGCAATGGTTTGTTAATAAATCTATTAGTAAAATAAATAAAAATTAAATAAATAAATCTATTAGCTAAATTAGTATAAAATATCCGTAATATTAACATGGGGTTTTTAACAATTGTGGATTTGGAAATGTTGAACCATCCAGCTGTTGTCTTGCCCAGGGTTCTAAGTTTTGCGATTAAATTAGCCTCATTAGAGGGATAAAAACAAAACCATTACAACCTATTATAGAATGGCTATGAAAATAATACTTATTTCTGGATTACTGGTATATAGTTGAGAAAAAAGCGTTCACGTAGTTGTTTTTTTTTTTGAAAGTAGTTCTGTTCATGTTTTCAACCGTTTTATCCTACTTATTATTTTACTTTGAACCTCTTCAACTTTTTTGTTTGCGGTTGTACTGCTCCAATTTAGCGCAGTATTGTAACTGTGTAGATGAATAAATTACAAGATAATCAAAGCAATGGATGTGATCAGCTAATTTATTTATTGTGATTTATTGAAATTCATGCTAGTGTCATGCGATTTTAGGACTGCTATTCTTTTAAGAAGGAAATTTATCATATTAGTTACCTTAGTCAATTGAACGCTCTAATTACACGAAGTGTTATCATTGTTTTGGGTTCCACGGCTAATCTATAGCGTGTTTTCGTCAGTAATGAACTTTAGTCTTTGATTCCATCCTAATTTGTTCTTTGCTTATTTCAAGTATACTAACGATATCGATAGTAATGATCGTATATTCATGCAGCTGATTTATTTGTTAGTTATTTTGTTTTCTAAGCTGATATTCATCAAGTTTCGAATTCGTTTGCATCTGCATTCTTCATTTCAAACAAACTACTTGATTATTCTTAAGCATAAGGTGATGTTGATGCGTTAACGGTGTTTAGTATTGTCTTTGTATAGGATCATGGAAATTGACAATTTGTAAAAAGTAATCGCATGAAGAATTGTTTATTATGGCTTATCGACCTGCTAATAATCATTGCTTCTGCTTGATTTTGTCTAAGTGCCATAATTTGTATCGAAAAACGATCGACACTCCCCATAGATTCTACTTGCAGCTCAAATACAATTTATGCTTCTTATTCACCGTTGTAATTTCATTTGGATTTTTCAATGTATACATCGACTACACATGAAAACTACAGCTGATGGTACCTCTTTTGAATATTCACATATGTAGAATTTGCAAATATGGATGAATATTCGGTAAATCCTTTTCTTTCACAACATTTTACGTGACTTGCAAATTCTTAAAATCACTTATAATTTTTGCTAATTGGATGGAATAGAGTTCATATTCCACAAGAAGTTTTTTTTCTTTGAAAATCCTATAATAATAATGCTTACTGAGAAATTCTGTTCTGTATGTTTCGTCTTTCTTCTATTACTGTTCTTATGTTAATTTAGGCTGCTGAAGGATTTCCTTATCTTATTGACTATTGCTTCTTCTATTTATGTGCTTTTCGTCTACTTTGTACTTGAAATTGTGCTTGCTTTGTTTCTATTCAGTTTTCCCAAGTTTAAATTCACAACTAATTAGCGTATTTTTAGAAAATCTATTTATCACTGACTCATATACGTCTTCTTACTATCTTTTTTGAAGTTTTGAGTTTATTGACCGTGCTTGGTTCTGACTATACCTCGTTCGTTTAAATAACAATTATTGCAGTGGTCATCATTTAATGTTAATATTCACTATATGTAGTGGTCAGTGTTATCACAATCCTTCATCTAACTATAGTGCGAATGTGTTCGTTATTCAAATACTTTTCTTTAAGGATCAAGAGTGAGAAGGCAAATGGAAGACGAGAATGAGGTCGGACTCCCAGCAAAAGGCATTAGTATGATCATCAAAGAAGTGTTGCCAGATATGCGTATTGCGAATGAAGCACGCGAACTGTTCGCCGCTTGTTGTGTGGAATTCGTCAAGTATGTAGCCAGAGGAGCTCAGCATGTGAGCGGCCATGATCAGCGAAAAACCATCTACCACGAACATGTTTTAAAAGCGCTTCAGTTGTTGCAGTTCCCTCAAGACTATATCGAAGCGGCGGACAGTGTACTCGGCGAGTGCAAGGTTCCTTTCTCGCAACATTTTTCTTTTTTTGATGTATCACGATCTGTGTGTCAATTTCGTCGTTTTGCACTAAGTGTTGATATCACTGGAAATCATTTTTAAAATAGATTTATTCTACAATTTCGAAACAAACCGATAAAACCAGGTCACCATAGTGTTTCTGTCAAAAAAGGCTGTCTATAGTAAATCTTTTCTTATCTTTGACAATCAGAACAAATGTGAATTTTGAACAAAGGTGTTTTGTTTAGGAAATGGTAGGTTTCATCATGTTTTTCACACTTTTGTTTCTAATTGTTTTTTCTTAGAAGTCTTCGTAGCTTTGTAGAAGGTAGTTTGAAATCATAAGTAAGTTATTATGGAAAATATGAACTGCTGATACTTATATTTGATATTTGGAGGTTGCTGCTGAGAAGCGTCTAAAGCGAAAAAATTCAAGACTGGACAAGTGTGGCATTCCAGAAGAAGAGCTCTATCTTATGCAACAACTATTAATTCAACAGGCTCGTGAACAGGATTCAGATCAATTACGAACAAATATTGCTGCAGTGCAACCACTAGCTCAGGAACAGCAACTATTTGCTGCTTCAGCAGCGCAAGATGATGACGAATATGATACTTAGGTTAGTTTTGCGTCGAAGCTCTTTCAAAAATAACAATAGAGCTATACAGAAGGCTGTAACTGCATTGGTTTGCAAAGCTAATAGTCGATGAATAGGTGTAGTTGTGCTTTTCGGTTTGAAGTTGAGATGACTTGCTTAATAATAGGAGAATAGGAATAAATAGAACTTGGTTGTATTAGATTGTATATATGATTTTATCGCATGGTCTGGTAGTATATCATTCACTTTATTTCATCAAAGCAATTTTTATTTGCTTAGCTGTAGAATATTTATATTATTCTGTTGATTGGCGTTTTATTTGTCATCTCTAAGTCTCATTCTCATTTCTATCTTCGATATCTGTTCATTTTACTTTATAGAAATCGATGTAGATTTTTATGTGTGAGAAATTTTTTCAATGCTTTGTTCTACGTATGGAATCATATTTATTAATGAATCTGATAATCCGAAACTCACTTTCTTTCAATGTTGATTTGGCTTGATTACCTATATATTGTTGTATCTACTAGACTGCTACCACGGTATTTTAGCTCTTATTTTATGGGTGTTAGCAGTGAAATAGTAAGTCAACCCTTATGAGAAATGTATGTGTAAGTGAGTGTGTTTGCAAATTTTCTTATTGCCATAACAAATTTTCGATAATATGGATAATGCTTGCAATAAATTTTTATATGGGTTGGATACTATCGACCTCGATGGTTAATAAACCGCTAGATTTGTGATTTGATGATTCTGGTAATGATTGTTAATGATTCTTCTATTAATCCCATTATCTTATCTTGATTTATTTTCGTTTTTGATTTTTTCAAAATGGATAACTTTATAGGAATCTTCAAACGTTGGATCAAATTGTGATTGATTTTGAAAGAATCTGTTACAGAGTGGAAGATCGCTTCTATAGATATATTTTGAAGTATTTTAGTCGATTATCCAATTAGTTTTTTTTTTAAATTTATGGGAATGTTTCTGACTTTTTCAATGTGCACATCACACAAGTAGATATGAATAAATGAATTGATTGGCACATGCTTGATCATAAATGAACGCATTCTATTGCATATTTAGAATTGCCTTGTGTGCGATTTTTTCTTAAATTCTCAAGTATATCGTTTTTCAGGAGAATGTATACAAAGCAGTGGTTATTCAGTGTTGTATCATATGTGAAATGTTCTCGGATGAACATGCACAATCGGAGTTCTGTGCCACGAGTGGTGGATGATCGTGAAAAGTCGAAAGCGTTTCCAACCGATGCCGGATACTTATACCGATATCATCGGCCCGGTGTAGACGCACTGCCACGCATTCCAGGCTGTCGCGTACCAGTCGCACGACCATCGTATCGCGTGCGAGACGCGTGGCGTGAATCACAGGCACGATTTGGACAAAACGATTACATAGATCTTTTAGGAGACGGGCAACTTCATCCAGCTTTACTTCAATATCACACACCAAAATGGTTGCGAGGATTTCCTGGACAACATCGTGCGAACGAGCTGGTGAAATTGATTCATTATCGAAATTTGTATGCAGAGAAGTTGAAGCAAAATTCACCGAGGAGATGGCATGAACTATGCAAAAGAATCAAATACCTTCTTATACATCACAATTATGACAAGCAAGATGAACTTAGGGGTGAGCGTAATCTTGGGTTGTGGGATGAAGAACCTGACTATTTTTATAAAGATAAATCGAGAAGGTCGTATATGGATCTTGTCTAGATCTTGTGCTATCTTTGTTAGTATATCTTCAACATTCTTAGTTGGATGTAAGCTTACAAGTAATGTGGTGATGTTTTATTTAACAAGCATTGGAGGCCACCGTTGTTGAAGCTTACAATTAGATGTAAGTACGAAAATTTCTGGTAACTGTTCAGAAAGCCGGTCAATATTCTTTGTTCTTATTTTTGAATCTGTCGTTGTTTGTAATTTTTTATGAGAACATGTAGAATAACGTGGAGCTAATATACAAGGTCACACAACTTGTCAATTTATAATTTTATTTCTTTTTTCTGCAATCAAAATAAATAATTAATGTGTTGTTTCTGTTTCCTCAGTATTCGGAAGAGTATCCGATAATATATTTCAACTTTATTGGAATTGCTATTCAATTTTGTTCTTGTTTTTCAATATGGAATAGAGTTATCTGCACGACATGGTAGTGTAAAGAATGGAAAAAGTATGGGATGGGATTGTGGATTTCAGTAATAGTAGTTAGACACTTGTAGCTCTTTTTTCACACAAAACAGTTTTAACTGGAATAATGTATACATGGATATTGTAATGCACGTGTTATTTGATTGTGTTTGTTTGAGTCGATAATTGTATCATTTTTTCGAGTATACGTGGATCTTTCAAGGTTACTTCCACATATCAACGTTGTGAAAAGATATGTGGTTTTAGACATCTAGTCTTTTTTCGATTATACTTGGCTATGATTTATGAGTGAAAATTTATTAATTTTAGATGCCATACAATGGCGGTTTTTTGTCTGATGATATGGACAGCAGAGCGCTTATTGGTGGAGGTGTGACGTTGCCTAATGGTTCACTAAGAGACAGGGTTAGTAGACAAGACAATTCAGATGACGATTGGAATACTTTCACAGAAGATCATCTAATGGAACATTGTCATTGGACAGCTGATAACGCTCGTCAAGTTCAAGAAGAGGTGAGACGTCATGTATTTACTCATTAAAAAATGAGTATTATGTATTAAGCATGTTTCTCTCTACTCTTGAACAACTGCTCAATTATTTCATAGAAATTTTGGAAGAAAAATGTTTTACAAGGTGTAATAAGACTCCTCTTGAGAGTACGTATTTGTTTGACACAATGAAGTGTGTTCTCCTGTTTCTGATGTTTTATTCCTTATATTCTTCTCACGTTCACAAAAATTTGAAAGCGTCTTGTGAAGTGGAAAAATGTTGTCATCGGATAGCAAAGAAAAAGTGTAAAAGTTAGTATTGAGTGATTTTCTTCTTGTATATCTAAACGTTCGGTGGTATCGCGATTTCATAATTTTTCGCTGGTTGATTTATGAAATAGAAAATTATACTACAGATTTGACGTATGTCATTTTTATTTTTACGAATTGACGTCGTTATGCTTTATCATTAGATGTAAGCTCATCTAGTCAAGTTTCTCTTGTGATATTAAGCAGTTTGAGTGTGAAAAAGGTATATCTTGTAGCTAGCGGTAGGAAAGTGAGAGTAGGAATGATTCTGATTTGTACTCAAAGCGGTGGATTCATAAGTGGCAAACTTCTTCTGGATTGAAAAGTGCGTTCCGTTTTGCAGAAAAGTAAGTTTTCTTTTTCACTGTCAATGTTTTCGATGTATTAAAAGGTTACTTTTAACGCAACTACTTCTCACTTCTTTGTTTGAATTTCTGAAAGACTTGTTTATACAATTTGCTCATGTCACAGAATTTTCAAAATCCACTTTGTTCTCACGCAAATGTCATCTATAGCGATTATATGCCTTTTTTAAGTTTTTAAGAAATTGACAATAAAGTATTCGCTGTGAACATTTCCAATAATACACTCAACAAACATACATCATGGCAATTTCATGTATATTTGCCGCCACTTTGCTCATGTACATTTTTCCCTTTGTTTCCATTTATTGGTATCTTTCGATTTTGTCGGTGTGATGTCATATGGGCTGTAAGCGATTTCTAAAATTGAGGACGTAAGCATTGATTTCGGAAACCATGGCTCCTTTTCATATTCTATTTCACATAAAGTCTGGCAAAAACTATGAGGTTATTCTTTTTGAAGGTTCACTCGAATTCAACCTAAAAACAAGGAGCCATAATGGTTATAGTTGAGTACCCTGTACTTGGGCACTATGTAGGTGAGTACCTTGTATTTGGGTACTCCGTAGGTGAGTACCCTGTAGTTGGGTACTCTGTAGTTGGCTTGGACAGCGTATAGTTGAGCCCCTTGTAGTTGGGCAGTGTGTAGTTGAGCCGTTGGACTTTGTAGTTGAGACCAATCGACTATTGAGGAATACGCACCGTGAAGATTTAGAAGTGCGTGTAGGATTTGTGTGTATTGAGTATTGAGACGATCGATAGTTCTCTTGTATTGGACTAGTGACCTCAAACTTGTGTAATTAAACCTTTAAAAAAAAAAAAAAAAAAAAACACGACAACAAATAACAATAATTAACGAATAGTTAAAACAATAAA
>KN717002.1:3226-14200 GCA_000816705.1 Dictyocaulus viviparus | reverse complement strand
GACGTAAGCATTGATTTCGGAAACCATGGCTCCTTTTCATATTCTATTTCACATAAAGTCTGGCATAAACTATGAGGTTATTCTTTTTGAAGGTTCACTCGAATTCAACCTAAAAACAAGGAGCCATAATGGTCAATACTCCAGTGCAGTGGTCATTTGATTTATTTATATTATGATACGAGGTAATATATATTTAAATGGCGTTTGGTTTAAGTGCCAGAAGGATATTGTAGTTGCGAAAACCATTTTTCAGAAATTAATTTTTGTACTATACTGTTTTTTTAACCACCTCAACCTTTCTATATTTGTCTTTTCCGATTTTTTTTCTGCTATTTGTATTGCTGGCCATGTAAGTTGTGTTGTTGCGGAACTGAGGACTAATCTCCGTTGTTTTTCCTCTAGCATTATTTTTAGTCTCTGGAATTTTATTCTTGTTGATTAAGGAACTTAAACGAATTTATGCACGTTCATCAACAAGAATCTGATGGTTCTTGGTAAACCAGCTAATCAATGAAGACAAAAACATTTAATAGTCGAAGAGTGTTAAGTTTTGGTGAATATGGTGAACCTGATAGAATTTCTTAGCTTAGTTCTGCATTTTATTCAATAATCTTCAAAAGTGCATGTTTTCTGACATTATCATGATGCAGTATGTTGTCCTTCCCATTAGATATCGTCGGCCTCTTTTTTTGTACTGGTGGCTTTAAATTATCCACATGCTAACAACAACATTCTCTTACTAAGATTGAAATTTGGTTTCGATATGGGCTAGTTTTTCTTGTTTAAGAATATGCCCTTTCCTCACTATTTTCTAATCCATTTCTCATCTTCAATTATCCGGTTCATGAAGGGCTCGATTTTGTTCCGAGCAAACAAATGTGTAATGGGTCCATCTTCTAAATTCTTGAATTGATTCAAATTCATCTGACACCCATATTGAATATTTTCACACCAACTCTATTTTTCAAACGTGGTCCAAAATGGTTAATTGATTTGAATTAGACTCTCTTGTCATCTTCGATGTTTACAGAAAAGGTCTTATGCTCTAAACATGGTCTTAACAACATCGCAATCGATCAATGATTATTTCCTAAAACGTGGCTTATCAGAAAGGTTAAAATTACATGTTCTAATTTTTTGGGATCATTTTCAGCAGGAACTTCTATATTCACCAAACAGTTTGATTGGGTTCATAAATGATTCTGTTACATTTCCTTTTCATGAACTTCGTATAGTATTCGATACAGTAGCGTAAATGAGCTTTATCACTAGTCATGAGTACACTGTCGCCTAACGCTTAAGATTAAAGTGAATCAACTTTGTTTTGGCTAATTTGTCACGTGAGTATGGTATACTTTTAGCAATAAGAAAGAAGAGCCGAGCATGCGCCAAATAAAAATGCGCATAAGTGTCGAAAATTGTTGTCATAGAAACGAATAGAACTTTGCGGTAGACCTGATAAGTGATCGATGTTGGCTAAAAACGTTTCGCCAATTGTATCTTATGTCCATCGGCGACTTTCCACAAAAAATGTTATCACGGAAGAGGCATATTGCGGATATGGAACACAAGGCGTTTGAAATCCTCATTTCAATCTCCTAATTCAAGTTTTTCGCTTATGAAAACAAGTTTGCGGATGTTTTCCATCTTAGCATTGAAGACTCTGACAATAAATTCATGAAAGAAGTTTCTGTTGCAAATCAACTTTTCCTTATCAATCAGTCAAGTAGCTTGCTCTTTGGAAATTCGAAAAAGCATTATTGGCTCTAGGTTGTCATCACAGAAACGGCGGTAATTGCACAGGAGAATTCTTTTTTTGCTTGTCCACTAAGTTTTCTTGACAACTAGGTTGAATTTTGACGTAATTAAATATTGCATGAAACTTTAATTATGGTGTTTTTCTTATCTTTTATGAACCAGTTTGGGTAGCCGTTTCAAAATTAGTTTGCATCTGGAAAGATTTATCCAAATCGAAGCGGTTAAATTCAGGTGAAAATTTTGTATGAATTCATTTTGAAGGTTAATAAAACTTTCTGTTGTAGGATTCCTCTATTGAATAACCGAAAAGAAAAAAACACAGCTATTCAGTAGACACCAATAAGCATAATTGTTTTATATGCAGTGCTTGTATTTACAGTTTAAATTATTAATACTGCGTTAGAATGTAGACGTGAAACATTCATATATTTGAATAAAGCCGTATGAGATCACAATTAGGTAAAAATACATCAGAAACTTTAATTTGACATATCGATTCGTTCTGTGTGTATTAATTATTTTATGCTTCTACTAATAAATTATCGTACGTGCATGCTTTATCGTTCACATCTTTTTTCGTTGATGATATAGCTGACTATACTGCAAAGCAAATTTTTATTCAACTGATATTCGAAAATATGAGCGTAGGTGATACCTGAGAAATCTTGGTATGATTAGCAGCATTGACTTGATAAGAAGTGGTCAACTCAGTCATTGAATAGAACAGGCTTGCAAATCATCTCCATAATGGTCACGTTGAACACGATTGCGCATCCAGCAATAGGGATTGATCAACGCCAACGTTTCGTTTATTTTATTATTGTGGCGTTGTTTTGAAGTGAGAAAAAAACGTAAATATTAAGATTTTATAAGATTCGGACGCATGACATCTCTTAGTAGACATTTTTGGTTGATGTCAAATACATCTAGTTTTTCCATACGACGTCTTCAATGTTTTTTGAGTGTTTTCGCTTATGATTCATTTTTATGATCGTTTTATCTATTTGATAAATATTTCGTGGAAATTGCTTTCAGAACACATTTCCCATTTTTTTTCAACGTTCGGCATTAAAGAAAAAAGAATCCTTAATAACTGTTACTTTCTGAAATGTCTATTAGGGTGAAGTAGAAATAATATGGTCTGAAGACGTTTTTTTTGTTCATCTGTCAGAAATTTCAGAAGCATCGCAATTCGGAATGAAAATTTGTATGGACATTCTTGTAGTTAATACAAATTTAAATAAAATAAAAGACTATTAGATAAATTATCACTTTTTCTAAAAATATTCTACTGAGTCGTTGTTATTGGTCGTAATATTGGTAGCATGACGTCATTACAATATATTTCAGATTCTTCTAGATTTTTTTAGATCTACTGATCTATTTATTGATAAAAGTTCTACATAATTTCACGTACATTTGTATTTACATATGGACTGGTTTTGTTACTGATCGACGCTTAAATAACTTTCGTGTTTTCGACTAATAAGTGGAAAATTTAGTCGAGATCCGATTATCACGTTTATTTATCTTTAGGGATTAATGCATTTGAAATAGCTAAACGTAGTTGTATAACTCCTCATGCACTTAGTTTCTACGGTTAGAGGAAAAAATTATCTATACAGCTTTTGGAAGTGATAGAAATTTCTAAGTTTTAAATATAAACTTTCAAAAATATCATAGTACAAGAAGAGGACAACTGAAGACCATCGTATGTACTGTTGACATTACAAAAAGAATGTCATGAATATAATACGCACCTGAGACGTGTAGTACTCTCATTAGTACTATTTAGATAACTTAGCAGATTTTTTACACAGTTGTCATGCAAAATAAATATGAGATGTTTGTTAATTAGTCAAAATTACTATTAGATCAATATCTATGTTGTATTGGTTTAACGTTTTAGCTGTTTCTCTTCATTGTTTTGTTGATGAAAACGGCGATAAGTTGAGCGTTGAAATGGAGAATAACGATCTCAATGATTTTATCTTTTATCATAGCGTGGCCGATTAGTATATGCTCTATTGATGGAATATAGTAGGATTCCGTTTTTTTTGAAATTTTTGGACTTTTTTTTTGACTAGATCAAGTAGTCAACTTCTGATAGCGTTTCTTCAGGCGATTCACTTAAGGCAAATTTCTAGAGCTTCTATTCGTTCAGGTATTCCAACCGTACTAGGAGCCATATTTTGAAACTAGTTCTTTTTTTATATCCCTTTGCTTTGTGGTGATATAAGGTCAACTTTTGACACTGGATCACTATTTCATAATGTTATCCACAAGCATTCAGTATTGGATTTCTAGAAGATGTGTTCGTAAGTCTGATACATTCTTATGTTTTTATTTCTTATATAGGTAACGGTATACAGTAGGTAGTTACGTGACGTCTTAATGTGCTGCACATCACCAATGTAAACATGCTCTAAAAAGCCTGATATGTACTTAGAATACGGTACATTGATTGTTAGAGTGTGTTGTAATAGATAATAGATTTGATGAAATTTTATTCGTTATATATTTTTCATTCTTTTTTTTTTTCTTGTCTTCGCTCTAAAGAGAAAATTTACCATGAAACAACATCTATGAAATACTAATAACCAACCAATTATGACAGAAAGTATGATGTAATTCAAGGTTATTTCATAAACTCTGCTCATATCAAAAGCAATTTCAATGCAATTTTCATATTGATTTAGTACAAGAATGTTCTTAAGAACATTGCTGTGATAGGTGTATGTTGTTATCAAGCAATAATTTTTATCTTATAATCAATTGTGTAACGGTTGATTTAGCGAGAAGAGATTTTCTATGCTCAATTCCTCACATGTATATTCTCTGTTTTATCATAACAATGTTTTGAAATACGTGAGGTAATTCAGAAATTCATCTAGAAGAACTATTTCATTGGTGTTAAAGTAATTCGTAACTAGTTTGCACGTTCATCTTCAACAACGTATTCGCGTCTGCCAGGTTTTACGATATGGATTGTTTCGATTACCACTAAAATAACGAAGAAGATATTCCATATTTATTCATATGTTGTTATTTACTTCTTATATATTCATAGCTGTTTATTGAATAGTTAATTTAATGTTTGTATGAAATTCGCTCATACATCACGACTACAGGAATTGAACTTGCAGATTTTCTTGCAGAAGGTTGCAATTATTAATTGATAACGCCATTCATATGATTAACATTAGAATTTAACTTAATATTTGTCAATATTTATCAAACTACCGTAATTTACGTTAAAATATTTACTATATTTTGATTGTATTCTTATTAATGCTCAAGGTTTGAATATTATGTTACAATGTTTTATATATTTACTATAGATTTCATTTTTATATTTTTATTCATTTCATTTTACTCTACATTTGATTTTACAATATTCAAAAATGTTTACAATGAAATCAATTTGACCATATTAATGATTAGCGTCTATGATCTCTATCTCTATGATCTATGATTTTGAGTTTCAGCTGAGTGGTTGAAATAAAAGACCTTATAGAGAGAAATTTGTATTTTATCACTTCCATGACATTGTATGGTTTGTAGCTTATGTCTCTTATCTGCTGTCATCATCAGCTGTGAAGAAGTAGTTAAGTAAGTAAGTGATAAGCGAACGAACTAAATCATTCTATTACTTACGTTTTTTTTCCCGCTTAAATAATTTCAAAGCTTTATTGTTTTCCTGACTTGTTTTTCATGTGAAAATTCCAATTGTTTTTTTCTATTCGTTTTTCTTAAGCAATACTCATTTCAATGGAGTTTTTCTCATTTCTTTCATCGTTTCAATGGCAACTTATAAACTCGTTTCGTTTTTTTTTGTAAGGTCTATATGAGACTAAATTATCAACGAAATCTATGCGTTTTTGTTTGAGTGATGAGTTCAATGAGTTCAGATTAATAATGAAGAATATTAATGCTTTCATGAAATTTCCAATGTCATACGAATTTTTCAGTTGTAATTATTCTGTAACGTATTCGTACACTCTTTTAGCTTTTATGTTATTGTTAGTAGAGAAAAACAATTAATTATTGCATTTATTTCTCATGATGAGAACGCGGTTTGAAAAGAACAATAAAAAGTGTGTCCATTATTCGCTGAAATTATAAAAGACTCATTACCATCGTAATTCTATTGACAAGTCAATGATTTCACTTATCATAGAGGTTTTTGATTATTATCAACTCGTTTCTTTTTCTTTTTTTTTGTTTCTAAAAACAAATACGTGATCTCTTTACGCAACGAGAGAGAACAATTAAGAATTCATAGACAAATTTTTTTTCTCGTTCTGTTTGTTTAGTGTGAACGTAATTTACGCATACATTGATGTTTATAGTACATTGATTGCTACAATCCTCTTATATGATTTAATCTTCTTCTACTTTATGCCTTATGCAAATTATTGAGGTTCAATCAATATATGACATTACGAATGTATATCAATATTATTCTACTCTTATACTAATTTTCAAACAATAAACATGAGTTTGCTCAAATTGCTCTCTTTAGTGTCATCGTCTATAATGATATTTAATATTACGGAGTTTTTCAAAATATTGAATAAAATATTTAAAAAGTTTACATTGCGAATTGTTCTGTTCTATGAAATTACAATAGAAACAACAACGTACTGTTTTACTTTGTCTACACTGTGATTTCATGAGGTTCATGTGTATCTTTAGATGTGTAAAATTTAGAAAAATCACTGAAACATTAAATAATTCTGTAATGATTATTCTGCTTATAGCATATATACCAGCTTCTTCATATCTCAGTGAAATTTCTTATAAGCATTTGTGAAGCTGTGTACCAGTTGGAGGAAAGCGATTTTTGATACGCAATTGCACTAACACTATGCAGTACTCTATCTCTCTCTCCCTCTCTCTTCATTATTAAGCAAATAGTCTATCTCTTGATATCATAAGTTGATATAAAGCTTTCGATTGGATCTAAGTAATAGTCGTGCTTTCGGGTTATCAAAGAATTCATGTTAGTATAGAAAGTGTATGAAGAACATCTAATCACTTAATGCTTCATCTCATATGATGATGCTTATGCGCGACTTTATGCATTGATATAATTGATGACACACATAGTTACACTTATTTCCTTCATACCAAAGAAAAACATAGCAACTAATAACAGTCAGTAGAGAATGTCGGTATTTGAACGCACTAGTGAGACCATTGAAATATGCACGATAGAATTCCTTTCTTCTGAATATTACATACATATTTAAAGAAACGATAATTATTCTAACTGACTATTTAAGTGGCACAAGGAAAACGGTAATAGGTGCATTACGTTGAAAGCCTATCTACTTCGCATGATTTTAAGTAGTAGTATAGTTTTGAGTGTGTTTTTAATGTATCTTATTATTACGTATGTTTATTTTATGCATTTTTGAAATTTTTTCTCAATAAGAATTCGATGACGTGATCATCTGATCACCTCATTGGTGATCCTTCACTGACTCTGATCTTTGTTCTTTTACTCATTTTAATGCGATTATTATGCGTGAAAAAAAGAAAAAAACCAAACGCTTTTATGTCAGATGCGCAATCACACACACGTAAGCATGTGAAACGAGAATCAGCTGTTTTTTTTTCTGGAATTATTATGTATTTAAATTAACTATGTTGAGATGACGAGTTATTTTTCACTCATTGTATTACTGCTGTAGAGAAATTTATTTCATTGAACGTGATTAACATTCTTTAAATTACTCATTATTCATCAGTAGTATTTTCTAATAGAATTCTGATAGGTTCCATATGTTTTTGATTAATTTTGGTTTCTCTCATTTGTAACATTTTATTCATCTTTGTTCTTTATAATCTTGAAAACTCTGTAAAACTCATCATGAGGGTGATATTTGTCGATTATAATTGGTTCTCGATATATTGATTATCAGCTGAGGAATATTTTTTTAAAACATCCATGTCCTACGGCATTAATATCGGTTTTTTGGTGTGCTGTTTGATCTATTATAAACGAACAGGTGATTTTTCAAATATATGCAAAATTTGTGCATATTTTTATTCTCTTACACGATTTGTTAAGATTAATTACAGTTTTTTTCTTCTTCTTTAACGAGATGAAAATTGGGCATTGTAGTGTTTCTATGAAAGTACACAGAGGTTATCTAACAGTATTGACTAAGTGTTTGGCACTTATTATGAGTTTACACTTTAACCTTTTTGTTTTACAGCCAAATGGCTTAGTGTATTTAAAGTACAACCACATGATAACAAATTATTTCTTTTATTATTATTATTATTATTATTACGTCAAATACGATTAACTTTCATTCTCTTACGTGTGAACTAATCATGTAAGATGTCAGGTATCACTTCAAAAGTATATATGTATATAACGGGTAGACAAATACTTTATAATATTATTGCCCTTCATGTAAAATCTCATGTCACTCATGTACTCATCCTCTTTTTTGATGAATTAAACCTCAGTATCCTATAAGGTGTTATTAATCATAAACCTTAAATTCAATGGATCACTTAGCTCAAGGTTTTTTTTTGCTAATTCTATACAGTTTAATACAGATGAACTACATTTTTTAGAAATGTGATCAGCTTAATTCTGAGTGCATTATTGATTGAAATTGGTCAAGTACAGATTGATGCGTATGGATTATAACTGATATTGATAAAATCAATCTGATTTAAAGATGTGTACCGTTCATTTTTTTTTCTTCGCTTTTTTAATTAAGTATAATATTAAATTTAGTTTCGTTATTTTATAAGTTTTCTTATCAATTTAGGCAAAAGTGGAGTTTTCAAAGGTGTTGTTTCTTTTCTAATGTGATATTTTAGTGTGAGTATCGTTGAGTTAGAATGTTACCGTGCAAAATGTGTAGTATATAGTTTGTGCGGTGAAAAGCGAGTTGTTATTTTTATCACTGATATTGAAAATGTTAAGATTATTTTTAATCTTAACTAGTTTTTTCTACTACGTCAGCTCGTAAAAATTTGCAATATTATTCAATTGATTTCTTATCTAGACAGTTTAGAAGTGCTGGTAGACCTTTTAATTTTTGTTGATAATTGGTTTTTTTGTAATTTTTTGTTCGTGATTTTATTCATTCAAATTTTTTAATAAACTAACAAAACAGATAGAATTGATAATTCAGAGAGATGAAAATAAACACTGAGGTTGGTGTTGATTTATTTACTCATTTATTTACTTTGAAGGTATTCGTTTAACAACAACACTTAAGGTTAACGAATCACTATTGATTTCAAGGACCGTGCATTGAGGAAACATTTATTCAGAATTATTAGAAAGAGAAAAGAAAGCTAACCCATATGAGAAAATATTAAGTTTAACTTGATCTCGCCTTAACATCCCAATTTTTTTATCTCCAGAATAATCAGTACGTTTCCATGGTTTCTGAATGTTTTTTTTTCAATCAAAGTTTTCCTTTTGACGATGGAAAATTAAGAAAAGTAGCTGTGATTCTATACATTTCCATTTTTCATTATTGTTTTTTTCTTTTATAGCTCATTTACTTCTGTTTGATATTTTTTTATTTTTACCTAGTTGTTTGTGTAATTATTGGGTAAGTTTTGGTAAAATTTTCTCTATGTTTCCTATTGGCTAAATTTTTCATTTTAGTAGATCGAATTTGATTTTGTGTTTTTTTAGACTTTATATATATTGGTTACATTTGTTTTCTTGAGATTTGACGAGAACGATAGGAAAGGAAAACGATAGGATTTGATAGGAAAGATTTCATTGACGTTCACTATGTGATATGAAGTTGGATTTTTCGCATTCACTGGCCATCTCGCAAAGCAACAGCAACAAGAACTAAAACAACAACAAAGATTCGAGTTTTAGGCGTATATTTGACTGTTGGTATGTGAAGCATCAAAGCAAAGTATGCGAGCGCGTCGTTGATGATTGTAATTCCGTGCTTCTGGACGCTGCGCGATATAAACCCGCTTTGCGCCTTTCACATTCATCTTTCCGTAACAGTTGCGTCTTCTCGCTTCGCACTACTGGTCCTCTAACGCAGAATTCTGAATTCTCCGCATTCTATATTTAACTCGAATTCAAACTCATTTCTATTCCATTAATAGTTTCATGGTTTGATGAAATTCTTATTTTCACAGTAACCTTCAATGTATTATTGATTGAATGGATTGATCATCTTTTTATCCTACTTCAATCAATGTATCTATAGATCTTATATGTCTTTGAATACTTATGTTTACGATATATCTTCCATTTTTTGAGTTAGTAAAGAGTTTTTCCTATTTGAATTTTCACCGTTTAAACGATGAATTTCTTTGAGGTGATTCGATTACGTTTTGAGTATTTTAATGAACGTAGTAGTAAACTGGTCGACGATATCTGTCGTGACGTAGGTTTTTATTAATTGAATAGTGTTCTCTTGAACGATTTGAAAAGTATTGTTTTACTTTCGAGTTGAGTTTGTCCTTGTCGTTTGATCTGAAGAAATAAGTGCAGTAGGCGTTTACTTTAGTCTAAAGTAGCATTATAAAAGCATAAAATTGTTTTTCTCACAAGCTATATTATATGTGGTAGTGATTAATTTGTTTATATATGTATTTTGTGAGTTATATACTCCAGCGATTTTTCCTCTCATTTTTAATGACTTTTGAAATGTTTAATATGTTTGAAGAAAGCAGAAGTCTACTAGTTGTCGAAAACGTGTGTTCTTTATTGAGGTGTCGTATTGAGGTACTTTTTTTTTCGTTTTTATCTTGGATTTTCAATGTTGTGGTCATTATCTATTAAGGCATTTTGTTCTTAATTCACTTTCGAGGTTCATGTCGCTATTGATATTTTTATTTGAATTCTGTTACTAGTTTAAACTTATTTAAACAAATTTGGATGAGTTCAAAAAATGTAGTTATTAAAATAATATCAAACAGGGAAAAAACAGTGAAAGAAAAACACACTGGGTTGTAGCATTCGTTTCGTAGTTTCTCAACGTAGATTGATTGAAGAATTTCAAAAGTTTCTAGGATCGGCTCTCCTTTAACCTCGGCATTTGTAAATTGAATATCTCGATTGTAACTTTGTTTAGCAATACTCGAGGTTGGTAAACAGTGTTTTATTGAAAAGACAATACAACACAGAGACAGCTAACGTTTCGGCAGAATCGCCTTCATCAGAGCCTAAAAAGTCTATGTCAGCTGTGTGGTTTATTC
>KN717001.1:7234-17754 GCA_000816705.1 Dictyocaulus viviparus | reverse complement strand
AAATTCGTGGTTTAGATAGGTCTCATCATCTAATTGAACAACGACGTAGTGAGGTACTGACTATTTACTTAGCAAGCTTACAAGTTGTAAACGAACTCTTTCGAGATTGATTGAGATTAACACTGATTAAACACGTGCTCGATTTTTATTCAAATAATCACCTCAAGATTTTGGTAAAAAGTATGACCTCAAGTGCACTTCAGTGGCAATAAGCAACACAAAACGTTTTGTGAGTGATTCTTACTGTATTTGTTTAACATGAAGTTCAAGGAAACGCTCAAAAAAAATGACTCTCTTACCTGAGCACTGTAGGATTCTGGTTGAAGCTGGTGAGTTTGTTGTGTTAGAGAGAACATTCCATCGATCATATCGTAGTCTAAGCTTATTCCTGAAAATACTCAACTGTTTTTATCTTTTCTAAGCCTCATTCACATAAGGAAAAACACTGGCGTTTTCTCATCTCCTTGTGGTGATACGTCACATTTTTTTTCCATGGTGTTTACGTGGTGTTTGAATGGGAGTGATAATCCATTCAATGACTTGAGAAAATCAAGTTGTTGCTAAGTCGGTGTTTCTCACCCTTCTAGATTATTCTGGGGGCAATTCATCGACCTCTGAGGGATGAAGGGTTTGGCTGGTCTGAGATAGCACTCAAATCTGTATACGCTATCAATCCTACACGTCATTGTACATTTATATAACTATAATAATACCAAAAAATAGGTTACTTGTATTTTTTCTAGCCAATTCGCCCCAAACGCTTCGCGATCCTTGTCCGTCTACAACAGTTGCCGGAGTGATCTTTGTCCACTGAAATTTTGATTCAGTAAAACTTCAAATAGTCAACCAAATCAAAGCCGATCCTTCGAAATAAATTTTTATCAAAAAATTAAAATTGATCAATAAAAAATCGACTCCAATCATACCATGATTGTTTTCATTTTAATCGTCTCGTTAGGTGTTTTCATTGGTTTCATCGATTCAGGCAAATCGTTCTGATGTCGTCTTGTTCCTAATCGAATCGGTAGTGAATAGCGTTAATTTTAGAAATGATTAAGCAGTGCACAAACAAAAACTGAATAAAGCATAGAGTGATCTACGATTAAATTTATATCCATACAGTTAGTACCTGAAGGCAGATTGACTCTAGCGGCAACTTCACCATTTAATGGTGGTGGTGGCGGTGGTGGAGGCGGTGGAGGAGCAACTAAGGTAGTTGAAGTCCTGCTAGACGGCTTAGAAGATGTAGAAGGCTCTGGTAGTTTGAATGTAGATGGTGGTTTTGGTGCCGGTGCTTGTTTAATGGACGAAGGCGATACGGGAGCAACAGAAACTGGCAGTACATTTTGACCTTGAAAAAAGGTGACTCAAAAAAAATTACCATACTTTAGCGACATGCATGTTTTCTCCGTACTTAACTTTCTTGAGAAAAACAGTTTCTCTATTTTAACGATGCATAAGCTGAAAAAAGATTCACTTCATTGGAAAGCTTTGTCAATTTCAAGCCAATCCATAGCGATTAACAATATATTTGGCTACTGAAGTACAAAAGTACTGAAATAGTAAGTACCAATAAAATTCTACAAACGTTTTCTACTTACTATTTTTTTGGAAGAAAACTTTTGTGGTAAAACAAACTCCTCTTAGAGCAAAAATTTATAAACTCCTTGAAGCTCACCAGTTTGAGGTTGATTTTGTCGTAGCGTCTTAATAATTGCTTCAGCTTCTTCCTGAATTATGAAAAGCGATTGGACAATGAAGCGAATCGGTTATATTCATTGTAAACTAAATTTTATGATTATTTAATATGTGACTGTCATTAGCATTAAAGAGTTTATCAGAGGAAACTAGACGACGAATGACCTCAAATACTGTTTCACTAAAAATTTACTGCGTCGTGATGCCGCGAGGTTATCATTTTGTGATTTTCGAAGGTAATAAGGTAAGGTCAGCTTTGGTGTTGATCAATCCCTTATGGCGAGGTGCACCTACGCATTCGTATTCAACACGATGTCGTGGAAGTGGTTCAATCCAGGCGTGGTACATATAGTGACTTAGGTTGGCCACTTTTCACCAAATCAGTGCTGTACGTCCTACCCAGATTTCTATGGTACCAATTCACCAACTTCGGAGGAACGGTGGGCTTGATAGGCATGGGTTGCGGCCGAGAAACTGATTTGGGCTTGCGTGTCACTGTGGCATCAACCGAAATTTCCTATCTCTGGGCTAAATTTCCCATTATAAAGTGCCATACAATAAAATGTTGTGTAAACCTCATGATAGCTAGGTAAAAAACCCGTTCATAGGTAATACAGAGGTTAAATACAGAGGTATTACAGATAACGACACAGAGGTTAAATAACAGTTGATTCCTCATTATGAGGATGGGGACAGCTCAATGTGGCCAACTGCTGTTTAGTCTAAGGATTTCTATCATATAGGTCTAATGGTAACATAATTACATATCTTGTTTCACTGTATGCATTTACTACGGGGCCCAGTAGAGCAGTAGTGGAGTGTGTAACAGTTGCATGCATGACCGGATCAGCTCGCCTCAGGCCTACCTAGCCAGCCATCCCTCCGGTGTTGGTAAATTGGTAGCAGGGAGATCTGAGTGAGAAAACTACGAACTCTGTGAAGAGTGGTTAACTCAAGTCACTGTATAGACGAGGCTCGCATTCAACCACCTTCACGATATCACGTTGAACATGAATGCGTAGGCGCATTCCGCCACAAGTGATTGATCAACGTCAAAGCTTATCTTATCTTATCTTACGCATTTACTGAAAAAAAAACAAACATAAACAGAAATGGCATACGATGGTTTTGATTCCACGTAATAATTCGATAAGTTTCTCTACAATTAGAATACGTCCTGTACACGTTGCCTCATCTAACAACAACGTATGGAGATCTGCCATTAGCGTTTTTAACGACTCCTGTTGCAGTACTGTGGAAGAAGTTTTAGCGTTGGTGATGTGAACGTTTCCAACAAATCGTTCCTATAAAAAAACTAGGCATTTTGAAACGTTTTTTACAATAATAACATTATATTGATTTATAGATCAATCATCGTTTTTCGTTGATTTCCTTTATTGTCATGATATTATTCATTCAATTATTTCGCTTAAAGATTGATATGTATGGAATTGAAGTGAAAAAAATGAACTGGATTAACAATGACAAAATGAACTGGTTTTGACATGCCCTCATGAAAAATGCTCTATTGATTTTTTTCCCTCGGAAGACTCAACGTATTGAAATTTTCGCAATAATTAGCTATCAATAAACTATCAATTCATAATGTCTTTATGAAAACGAATACCTGATAAGAAGAGATGAGATAACATTGATAAGAAGCTAAGCAATCAATACTGGATCATAAAATCAATACGCTTTAGGGAGGACTATGATTGAGGAGGATGTTATTTGAAAGAATAATCCTTGTAGTTTCGAGTAATAAAAAAGAAATACAACAAAACAAACATCTAAGTTTTCCCTCAAAAGCGATTTTGTTTTTAGCTTTGTTTACAAATATTGATAAGTTCGATTGCTTATTGATTGTATTTATTGACATTTTTAAACATAAAACACTTTACTATTTCTATGATGATAGTCGTACCAAAATAGAAAATTAAAAATAATCAAAAAAAAAAAAACCATCGAAAACAAAAAAAAAACAAACACTATCAGGTAATTTGCATATGTAATGATTATGTGAATTACTATAGATTTTTTCGATTCACAAGAGTTCGTTACCTCGTTGCTTATGAGGAACAGTAATTCCGTTAAATTGTACAGCACTCTGAGATGATGAGGAAAAATTAGCATATTCATTACGTCATCACACATACGTCATCGAGTAGTACTCCTTCTATTGATTTACTCATATTTTTTTATACTTCACAAAAAGTATTGGTTGCTAGAGTTGCCGGATATTTTGTTAATAAATCAAATAGATTACTGTAATTACTGTAAGTTCGATCCATCGTCAACCGTTTGAATCGTAGATGAATATGAGAGACTCCATAGATCAATACAGAATCGATAAAATTCGAATACGTAGCTCAAATGAACCTCAAGATCAGTTAAGAGCGAAAGACGACTGAGTATTGAGTAATTTTCTAAGGAAATTTTTTAGAAAGAAAAATCTAAACTATCCTAAGTGAGGTAATTTTTGAGAAAAGAAAAGGATAACTCGATGTATCATCCCTAAAGATACTGAGTTAATCGCAAAACTTGCGACCTCAGGCGAGTCTCGAACCCGCATCTACAAATGTCTCGACTAGTATGAAACTTTTTCATTATTCATTTTACACTTAATTATTTAATTAACTTTATTATTATTTATTTGACTTGATTTTATTTTAGTACTCACTGAGGCTTTAATATGTAATCAGATGGTATATAATTCATATGCTTAGAAATTATATAAAATAGAATAAATAATGACGTCATCTGTATTCAAGTATATTGAAAAATATTGATTTTTTATCAATATTATCTTAAATAGAAATACGGTAGAGCATTCATACTGTAGAAATTTGTTCTTTTTTTTTTAGTTTTTTCTCCTACGTAGACATTAAACGAGAAATATGGTAATCGTTGGATTCCATTGGATAAAAAAACACACTGACATTGAGATAAAGTAAAAAGCTACGAATGAGGAATTATTGATGTATAGTGAGTGACTGAATTGACTCAAATGACATTCGATAGATATTAAAATGATGTCATGATTATGATTTATCGGATTCGAATCTCATTATCGTAAATGATATGTCAATCTGAATATCTATTGCGTCTTGTTTACCAGCGAAAAAAAAACCACATAAACAAATCAATACGAAATCAACAGTAAACAAAAAATAAATCATAGTAATCGTTACGGTATTCATAGACGTAGACGTTGTGATTTCGGTTGGACAAGTCGTCACGTCGTCGTCTTTTTCAGCGCTCAATAGACGACGAAACTGTTGAATTTCTCTCAGTACTTTTGGATCAGTTCGTGATCTAAATAGTATAGAAAATTTATTTGATTTATAACAGAATATACAGTAATATTTGAAAAGCTAGGTGAAATTCTGAAGAAAACAATGAGTGAGGTTATTTTTAACTAGACATACAACTCCGGCGAACCTCAGGAAAATGCATATTGGCAGGAACTCAGCAAAAAAAACCCGCGAAAAATATATTCCGTTCCAAATCGTAGGAGGGCGTGGTTATAAAATATTTTATAATCGATCCTCATTTTGTAAATGTTGACATGAAACTGCCAAATAAAATAATGACGGACATTTTTCTACTAGTAATAACTCATTACTAAATCTATCCACGATTTCCATTGATCAATTTGAAGCCGTAGTAGTGTATTTGAACAACTAAATAACCTAAAAATGTTGCTTTGTGCGATGTATATTTGATGACTCATTGAGGAACTGTAAAGAGGTAATGTGATGACAACTCTATAAAAAAAGAGTCAACTTGTCGCTAGATAGAAACAAATTACTGTTATGTTCACCTCAATTTACCTAGATTACCACTGATCATCTACAGAGTTGTGCGGCCACCAGCAAAAATCTCATTTCTCCTTATCGCGCACGATGAGAGTCTCATAAGTTCTTCTTTCTTCAAGTTCTCGATATGGGTATTCGTCTAACATCATAATGCCTTTCTAAGGCCTTTGCCTTTGCAAAGAAAAGGTCTGACCATCTGGCTGGTGGTCCCCTACGGCTCCTTTGATATCCAGTGGCATTCAATCACTTTCATGTCGTCCCCACCGGCGCAATTCGTCATGCGCATCAGGTGTCCGGCCCACGTAATCTTCGAAAGCTTGGCGTGTACGGCTGCGTCTCTGATTTTTGATCATTAGCGTAGATCGGAACTTCGTATTCCCTCTTTCACTTGGGTGATGTGGGAAACGCCAAGCATCACCCTTTCGATGGGACGTTGTATTGCGCTCATGGAAAATTCAACCTGCTTTAGTAATGTCCAAGCTTCCGACGCATACATTAGGGCAGAAAAAACCTTTGGGTCAAAGAGGGGCTGTGATAAGGTTGGTTAGTTGGAATTCATATAACTCTTTATTGTACATTTTTGAGGAGATCATAGATCATTAATTCTGTGAGTCAAAAAAACGAATAAGAATAAATCGTTGAAAAACCGTAATACCTGATATGTTCGAGATGATTATTGTAGTTGAGTTCTGAAATACATTCTATAATTTTATATGTATTAGTAGATATTAAAAATAGTTTAAAATTTTTTATTCGCTAGTATAAAAAATGGTTGTGAGTGAGTGAATAGAGATTTGCATATAATTAAGAATATTATTATAAAAGATACTGTCAATTGACTAGTATAAAAGTGTTGGTTACATAATAATACATATAAATGAGTCAAAAAAAAAGTGAGGAAAATGTAACGAGTTCGGAGAAATTCAAGAGTTACAGTGCTTTTTGAAGATGAAATGACGCTAGTGCTGGAAGCAAAAAAACATCTCATTCATGTAATTCATGGATTCATTAGAAGATTACAATTCGATGCTAATGAATATCGATTCCCTCATTTCTGAGTCTAATTATCGATTTGTCAAAGATTTTCCTCTTTGCTTCAATTCTCATGACAAATGATAAGCTTAAAACTTCTGTTTTGGAAGAAAAAGAGATAATTACCTATAATGAAATGACTTATAGTTTTTTTTTCTAGTTGTTATTATTTTACTATAAATCACTCATTGCTTTTATCAGAGTGAAATAAAAAATCAATCGAAGAGGATTCAGAGGCAAATGAATTATACGTTAGTTCGTATCAGGATCGTTACAGAAATGACAACGAATCGTCAAAAAACCTCATAGTGAAATGTTTGAGGTCGATAATTGACTCATTCGTTGATTTATTAACGAAATGGAATGAATAGATATGTTCATGTCACAAAATATTATTCAACGCCTGATAAAAATTAGAAGTTTTTAAGTAAGAGAAAAAAAACTGCTTACACAAAGCATTGGAAGTAGAATTATCAAAATAGCCTCGCAAAGGTATTTAACACTGAGGTGTGATAAGATAAAATGAGGTTTGGTGTTGATCAATTCCTGTGGTGGAATGCGTCTACGCATTCGTGTTTGACGTGATATCGTGGTGGTGGTTGAATATGAACCTCATCTATGCAGTGTCTTGAGTTGACCGCACCTTACCAATTCAGTTATCGTACCCGGATTTCTCTGGGACCAATTCACCAGCACCGGAGAGATGGCGGGCTCAATAGGTCCGGGAGCAGCTGCGAACCTGGATCGGGGCCTTAGGTGTCACTGTGGTACTTTCACCAATGCGCTACGCGCATTCAAAAAATTCTTCAAAAACATTCTTGAAGAATTGTCGCGTTTTGAAAAATAAAACGATGAGGTAATGAACTATAAGAACTTTTCTACATTAAGTAAAAATGGTCAACTTTAACCTTCGTTAGGCCTAAGAACAATCGAATTATATCGTGAGAAAAAGTACTCAGAGGTGAAATTGACGGAGTTTTTCAGAAAATTCACAGCTCTGAACCAAAACATTTAAATATACGCCTTGTATTTTTCTTCAATTCTACGACATTATGAAAAAGTGAAACTCATTGGGAAAAAACTAACAATGCAATCCAATGTTATATTTATGTGAATAAACAAATAGATAACTGTTTCACAACCATTCCCTCCTTGACTCCTCATAAATCTAGCAGACATTTTGTTATTTTATTGCATTTTTTATTACTTATTATTGCTATACAATGCCATTAAAGCAATTCAATGATGAGTTTTATGAGTAATATTGAAGGATAAAAAGGAGGAGATGATGAGTGAAAACAGAAGAACTCAACAAAGAGCATTTATTTGTACTTTGAGGATGTAAACGAAGAAGAATTTGGAAGAGGATTAGGAACAACTTTTTCATATATTTACATTTTAGGAGTTTTTTTTCTACTTTTTCATTTTTACTGATCGATTTGTTTTGTGGTAAGTGATGAGGGTGAGTACAAACAAGGATTCACGACTATACTAACATATGCTGAAAGATTTTCTATTGGTACAGTATCCTGTTCAAGCTTATGATATCATCTACCAAATACGATTGATTAATGTTATATTAAATAGAAATTCTTTACACAAAATAACAAAACAAAAAGAATCTTGTAAGGTAACGAATAGTGAGGAGGATTCGTTGAGGTTGAATATGCTTGTGAAGGTAATGAGATGCGGATGACATTGAGGATTTTTGGTGGCATTGTTAATGCAAATCCGTAAAGTCGTAATACGTACGAATCCAGTATGAGTGATGATATCGCTACAACACACTACGCTATACGAATTATTTTATTAATTTAATAAAATACATTTTAATTTAGAAATATTTTCATTGTCAAACAAGCCGAGCTTATTCGATAGCGCAAGTAGTTCGAGAGAATACGATAGTTATAATGTAATTTTTCTCAGTTTTTCTACATGCTCTTCCTAAGACGTTGTAAAGTTGATCAGCAAAATTAAGAACGTCATACGGGACTTGAACCCTCATATAGCAGATTTTCAATGTGGTTTACTACCCATTGCACTATCAATTCTATTGATGTTTTGATCAGTCAGTGTTCTACAATTTTAGTTCATTTTATTAGGAAACACTGAGCACTAATCGTCGATCATGAGGAGTTCGATTAAAACGCAATACCTTACCTCAACTGGACTACTTTACCTTCTAGACAGCTTCACTCAATTATCTTATGACACTTCAAAAACTGCTCTAATAGAGGGACGAATTTGAATGGAGTCTTCTTTTACTACTCGTAGCCGTATACATTCTATTAAAGTGAGTAATATTTTAATCAATACTAAAAAAAAATTAGAAACAAACAAATCGATTGAATCAGTTAGAAATAAAAATGAAATTTTTAGTAGATACAAAACTCAGAGGATTTTCTAACTAAAAAAGAAATGCTTTTACATTGGATTGAATTTCATCTAGAGTTTCAAGTTTGAGGTTTCGAGATTTGCTAACTCAGCTATGTGAAATTTTTCAAAAACGTCATTAAAAAGCACTAGGATATTTTGAGTGACTTCATATTGAATAATTAACCTGAATGCTTGCCTCTTTGTTTCTTTCACATAAGCGATGAGGTTGGTATATTCCAGAAATACATTATAACAAAATTTCTGAAGAGGCTAAAATCCTCATAGAACAACTATCAATAATCGATTTCTACTTGATTTTTAACTCAGAATGATGTCATTCTAACTGTAGTGAGTTCCAGTAGATGGAAAATAACAATGTATTTTCAGAATAATATGAAAATCGATAATGTGAAAATCATTCTAGCAACGTCATCAAATAAAACGTTAAAGATGTGTTGCGAATTCGCCATTTGTTTCCTTTTTTTGCAATCCTTAATGTTCCTCAAAATACCTCGTTCTATGAATTTGTCTATCACATCGAATGAGGTATATCTATGAATTATCATAGCTTAAGGTATTGATAAACTTCAATCACGTATTCCACGAAACCTCTACGAAACACTCGTGCTGGTTCTGAATTATTCTGAAGATTCTATCATATTATAACTATGAAATGCTCGATAGAAGTATGAAGGACACAGTAATTTCTATCGCTTTTTTTGATCTCTTTGTAGGTCAAATTCTTCAAATTCTTCTAGATATTTTGCTTTTATAGGGCGTCATTTACATAAGGTATCGCAAAGTTGAGGTAGCACAATACTCTGTTGTGTCATCCCTTAAAATGTAGCTTTTTTCCATATCCTCAAGTAAGTGGAATAACTCTTGGAGACTTCAACGCGAATAAAATTTTTAACTCTTTTGAACTGAAAAAAGAATTGTTAGTTGAATACATTAAGATTTTAGCCACACAAGTAGTTTAGACGATGAGTTCAGTGTGAGGTCGAAAACATTGTAAATGTTCTATTATTGTGATTTTTTATGGTCTAATCTGAAGAATATGAGGTAAAGTCAATCATCAATCAACATCTAGCTAATCATTTGACTTGACGACGCAAACGAGGTCATTTTGTATAATACTAAATGAATCGCAACCTCAGTACGAACTAAAATCGGAGGCATATTGCTGCTCGAAATAACGTGGTTCATTTTAGATAGTTTTGAGCTTAGAAAAAAAATAAGAAGTGGACATTGATGAGGGACGTAAACAGCAATGAATCCGAAAGATAGCAAAAAAAATGCTTTATTAATGAGAACTTCTAAATGAGTATGAGTCAAAATGAAACATTGACGCTGAATGTACAACACCTTGACGAACGAGCGCACACGTTTTCTACTTTTATGACGTCATCGACGAAATACAATCGACCGGATGAGAAGATTTTGTGAGGAACGAAATGTATGAGCAGGTGGACACGTCACGATTTATGAAGCCGAATCGATTCGAACATCATTCGATGACGATTACCATTTCGATTTGAACGTATGATAAATAAATAATGAAGAATTGTAAATAATCAAAAACAATACTGATTACCA
>KN717000.1:4853-27444 GCA_000816705.1 Dictyocaulus viviparus | reverse complement strand
GTAATGCTTGGCGTTTCCCGCATCACTCAGGTGAAAGAGGGAATACGAAGTTCCGATCTACTTCAATGATCAAAAATTAGAGACGCAACCATACACATCAAGCTTTCGAAGATTAGGTTGGCCGGACACGTAATGCGCATGGATGATTACCGGTGGACACGAGCTGTAAGTGATTGGATGCCACTGGACATCAAACGCACTGCAGAAAGACCACTAGCCCGATGGTCTGACCTCTTCACCAAGGTCCTAAAAAGGGATTATGGTGCTCAGCGAAACCTTAGAACGAAAAAAACTCATTAGACTACCCTCGCGCGCGATAGGAACAAATGGAAACTTTACTGCTGCTTGCTCGACTTAGTCGATGATCAACAGTAATCCAGGTAATCCGGTCAAAGAAATTTACGAAGCTTCATGTTGAGATCATTGAAAATTTGTTCTGTTTGTAAACATATTTAAATAATGTTTCCTAACTCGCCATCGGTTATGGTGAGATTATCAATTGTCACTTATTGCTCTATAGTTTTCCTACTAGTTGTTCATTTTCCTTTTCACACTAGTCGAGATGATAATGTATTGTTTCTGCCAAAAGAAAAGCAATGTTTCAAATCTGAAAATAACTTCAGTAAATCGTAGCGCTTTGATATCACTTTCTCAAGGGTAGGATTTGTAATGACATAGCTAGAGGCATGTATAGTGTTTTCGATTTTGATGCGTCGTTAAGGTGCAAAAATAAGGGATAACGATGTGTGTGTAGCAAGATACACTTTAAGTATGATAAATTTATTCAAAAATAGGAAAACAGACGTCAAAGGAGAACGATGAAGTTGAACAGGATGGAATCGTTAGGAATCTCTTCATGTAATCGAACTTGCAGGAAAGTTTTATCAACTTCTGAATTAATCGCTGTTTGAACAGGCCTAAATTAATGCACGATTCCATACAGGTGTGCAAGAATAACTGGTCCTTGATGCAAAACATTGTGTAAGGATAGGCATCTTTTGTAGTGTGCAGCCGCATCGTCAACTAGTCCAAGTTAGATCGTGGTCTTATTCGGGGTCAGAACATGTACGAAGGTGAAATGGCGTAGTGGTGGAGGTGCTAGAGTGACGCACAGGCCAGAATAAGTTTGCGGCCGTCCCAGGCCTATCAAGCTCGGTAACATTCTGGGGTCGGTCAATTGGTACCAGAGGAGTCTGGGCAAGAAGACTAGCACTGACTCGGTGAAGAATAGTCACTGCATAGACTAGGCTCGCAATCAATTTCCTCTACGATATAACGTTGAATACGAATACGTAGGCGCATCCTGCCATAAGGGATTGATCAACGCCAAAGCCGATCTTATTTAATTCTACGTTGAGAAATCCTTCTGTTTGGTTTCTTTCTAAGGTTTAGAACATTTCCGATTTAGATGATTCGATGTTTTCTTCTTCTGGATCGTGATTGAGAACAGCATTTACTTTGTTTTCTAGTGTCCAATCGGCAATATATGAAGTCCAGATGGATGCTTCATATATGAATTATCTTATTAAATTCTATAGATCGTCAGGTCAAATAGAATAAATTTTATTTTCGTTGAAAAATTCGATATTATTGTTCCGAATGAAGTCGATATCCTCTTCACTGACATGTGCTTGGCTATAAGATCTGGCTATTTCATCGTGTGTAAGCAGCGATAATGACAAGTAATTTGCTTCTGCATCCCATGCTTCAAATGGGACTTGTAATGATGTACGTTCATACACTGTAAATAATACCATTTCGAGTAGTTTCTACTCTATTATTGAAATTATGCACGAAGGAGGGACATATCATATATCACGTTAGTTTATTACTTTTGAACAACTGCCAAATCAATAGTTGAAAATGGTGGAGGAGCAAGTAATCATCAAATAAGGAAATCGATGAAGGCAGCAGGTGACAGCAGAGGAAAAAACCGCCGCAAGAAGCGTTCACAGGCAAAGACAGCATTTGCTTTCCGATTGCCGAGCTTTCTTACAGAAGCTCCGTCTTTGTCATATGCACTTTGAATGATAGACCTAGCGCACCGCCCTTTTTGTGCGCGAACAGAAAATGTACAAAGGTCTTCGGAAACTTTTTCAATTATAGGCTCCTCGCAATTACAGATACACTACAGATGGCTGGTCATAATGGATGGTTGAGTCCTACTTTCTTTCCTGCAGCTTTAATTACAGCAGCTCATTTAACCATATTATTAATGATCATTGCAAACTTAGTCCCCAGGTCTTTCCATCCTTTACGTATTATATTCACTCTCTTGCAAAATTACTTCACTATCCACATTGATTCTACCGTAGTCTAAGAGCCGCACCTCCCATATTTGCATAATGCCACTCTTTTGAATTATGAATTATCAATACTCGTATTGCATTTCTTCAATCGGTCGTTGTTATTTGTTCTGGAAATTTTCGGAATGTTTTTGTATAAAGGTTTCATCACCCAAGTTTGAGGTAACTTAAGTTTGAAAAAAAGCTTACGACTACTAAACATGAGCACATGTACATAGACTTCATTTGATCCAAAAGTGTTAAGTCGCAGTTTTATCATTTCCATTGTGTATAAGTATAGTTTAAAAAGTTAGGCGACTAAGAGTCGACCTCTAGACCTGAAACTTGGGTAATATTTACTGTCGTAGCACAGAACTGTAACAACTTCCCACAACTACACTCCCTCCGTAATATTTCAGATCTAGAAAACGATTTAGTTATAGATATTTCCCAATATTCCTGTGATATTATTTTATATATTTGTTATCACTATTTTCATCACGACATAGAATTGTGATGCAGAGTTCAGACAATTAGATCAGATTAAACAATTCTCATTAGGGCCGATTTGCCATTGTTTGTTCAAAGTATTCATACCCTTATGCTTACGCACCTCTCTATCACCATATATCGGGTCAGTGTTAGTTATTCGAGTCGGGCTAGAATAATATATATTTTTTTATTTATAATGAATCTAAGCACCTTAATAATCGTCCACTGGATGCGCCCACCAATGATTTCTTCTGAATTGTGCATAGCAAATATAAGGTATCGGTTTCCTGTTATGCTTCGCTAGCTGCACGTATAAAAAGATAGAGGTATAGGAGCTCTCTAGATTTCTCTTTCAACTTTTATTCCACATCTCACTACATTTTTCTATCCACACCTCGTACACTGTCCACTTCCTCTCAGCAGAAAAATTCTTGACTTCGCTCTAACATACACTCCCCGCTTCGTATCGTCATCCATAAAATTCTATGTATTTTTCGTAGTTTTTATTTATTTTCTATATTTAATAAAGGCTATTTATGCGGGGGCGCAGTGGCTCCAGTGGTGGAGGTGCCGCAGTGACACGCTGGCCGATTCAGTTCGTGGCCGCTCCCCAGGTCTACCAAGCCCGCCATCCCACCGGGGTCGGTAAATTGGTACCAGAGGAGTCTGGGTAAGATAACTGGCACTGACTTGGTGAAGAGTAGTCAACTCAAGTCATTGTATAGACCAGGCACGCATTCAACCACCTCCACGATATCACGTCGAACATGAATGCGGGGGCGCATCGCACCACATGGGATTGATCAACGCCAACAATTATCTTATCTCTTATCTTATTTATCAAAATTTTAGGTACATCACCCTACTGAGATAAACTCTACGACAACGAACTTGAAGCAATATTATAATGTACTTCCCAGTTTCTCAGCCAATCCATCATAGATGCTAATGCCAGAAGCTAATCGGAATTTTTAAATGACAATGCCCTTTTGAATTTTTGAGCATTCGCCTTTTTTGAGTTGTGCATTTGCAATTTGGGCCCGTTGGTCCAAAAAACCATTGAAGAAGCAAGTTGATAAGAGTCACGCATTGTGGTGCCCTGTAAAACATCTATGTCTGGATACTGAAATTGCAGAGAATAATTTTTTTGAGAAGTGCCATAATACTGTCGGATATAAAGGTAGATAAAGAACATTCGACATTCATCTAGAATCTTCTCTATAGCTCCTTCCTTATTTCATCAGTGCGGCACCAGAACTATTTATTTTTATGACGATCCCCATATCCACTTTATGGCAACAAATAGCGGCAAACTTCCCGTGATCTCTCTATAAGTGACTAATAGTGGAAAAAAGTGGTACATGACAACATTATGGCGGGACAGCTGTAGGTGAAATAAAAACTTGTCATAACGAGATGCCTGAAACGCAATTTTTGTCTTTCAAACTATCATATCGAATCATGGGAAATTCTTCGTCACGCCGAATTAAATGAACTTTTGTCGTCGCTCGCGTCGAACCACTCTGCGCTTCTAGCCTCTGCATCACCGATTGCTTCCCAACGCTTAAGATGACTGATAAGAATGAAATTGACGTCATTTGAAAAAATAATCTATTACAAGAATACGAGCTGTACATTTGAATAAAATAGAAGAAGAATTTCCATTTATTTTTCTTTGAATAAAATGGAAGAAGAATTTCCATTTATTTTTCATCAAGTATAATAGCTTTTAATGGTTTTATCCTGTATCGCTAATGAAGCTGCGATTATTGTAAGGCTTGGAACCTAAGGTGGATACCCCATCTGCAAATGTGGCATCTGCCGCGTTACTACTACAGTGCCCACATCCTGAGTCCCCAATCGCTTAGTGCTTCATTATTTCTACGTTGATATTATATCAGTGCTCGTCCATTAACGGGCTTGATCTGGTGAACCGATACCGGCATTAGATCCAGTTAAAATGGTAATCAGAAGTCAACCTGTTTTATAATCTCTCATAGTTGTTTTTATTTGTTTTCTACTAACTATGATAGATTATAATGGTTATGCTGTTATATCGTTATGGATGCTGAGTGAATCACATTTTTTCTGTTTTCCCTTCTTGAATTTTCTTTATCCAAATAAATTAATGGCTATATTACAACTAATTGATAAAAAATAATCCTCATGGCGCACAATAATAAGGTGTGTAAGGTGGGACTGGATTTCGTACCATGCACTCAATCCAATATTTCGCCCTTCACAAAGAGAAAATATATATATTGCGCTTGAAGAATTTAGCATGTATTTTTATTACAATATACCAGTAGTCGGTTCTAGAACAGAATGAGGAAGAAGGCAGCAACAGCACCTTTCAAGTCATTGTATAGACCATTGATAACATCAATGATAACATCAAAAAAGTGAATAGGTATCGCAGCTTTGAATATAGAAGAGTTACGCCAGTGCTCATCATGTTCCTTTTCCGGAGGGTAAAATATCGTCTTTGTTAAAAAAGAATGTTTATAAGAAACCTATACTAGAAAATTTTTTTCCTTTTTTGAGTCCACTGCGATTTTCCTCCAAAGAAAACTTGGTTATTATCGTCATAATACTTTTACTTTCTATCAACTATGATAGGTTATAAATAATTTCATATCCATAAAACGAGTGTTGGTAAGATATCCAATTAGAGACATTTGAAACAATGTATGATCGTATATCGAGGGTCTCGGTAGTACAATCGGTAAGCACAACAGATCGGACACCTGTGGGTCCGGGTTCTAGTGAGACTCCACGTTTTACGACCAACGCAACATAATTGCGAATATCAAAGCACGGTTACTTAAATAACTTTTCCTCACGCATACTACACGCCCCATCACTACCCCATTTGTATCTTTTTCTCGCGCAACTGTCGTCAGCTGTGGTGATCTTCTGCGTACATGTTGACATGGGCGCTATTCATTCCGTAAACCTGAAATCGTTGATAGCTGTGAACAGAGTTTTCCGACGTTTGTCTCCAACACGTCCCCTCATGTTGTATGTGGTAGCCCACAAGGTTTTTTTTTTGGGTGGCATTCTACAGCTCTTTTTGTCAGTTTTTCGCTTTTCTGTTGCTATATGAACAAGCCATTCGAAACCAATTCTTCCGGAATTTGTAAACGAAAAAAATTTCGGAGGTAATTAGTGCAAAGTTCGGCTTGATGGTGTGTTTGCCGCTTATATTTAAGAAGACTGTTTTCAAGCACCCTATGAGTAGTTACCAAAATCTTCGAGGTGGTTGAGATCTTAACCCAAGTTTTTTTCCGGATACGTATCAAAGCGCGTAGAACATTGTGGGGTTGAAAAGGTAAGCACATGTTTTTGAGCCTGTTAATTTTTTAGTTACTTCTTTTAACTTCCCAACAAAGCCCATGCAGCTCTAACAAATAATTTGTCTCGTATATCGCTTTCCATGTTTATTGATCAGAAAATGTATATAAGTGAAACTTTATTTCCTCAAACTGGAAACCACAAATCTTAATTTTTCATCAATCTCACACCATGGGCTTTTCATAAACTGGGTTTTCTTCTTGCTATTCGCACTCGTATACTTTTCTAGCTTTGTTCAATTCGTGCAACATTATCCTTCCTTCTCTTTGATGGACAGAAACAAGACAATGTCGTAGAAAAAATAAAGGTTTGATAGGATTTTCCCATCGATACGAAGGCCTCTTTTGCCACCAGCTAACGACTTCATTATCCTTCATAAGGTGGCAGTGAACAGCTATGGTAAAATCTTTTATACTCATAGTATATAGAAAATTCTCAAGAAATATCGAATCTACTCTATCTGTCCTCATATTACCGTATCCTGCAGCTAAATAACTGCACTCATTTTCTCTTCTCTTACGATAGACTTCACAGCTCAATCAATACAAGTGCATATTACTTCTATTAATAACTACTAGTTACTACTCAACAGCTAATCAAATTAAAGGGGCAAATATCTAGTTCGTAGAAGGTCACAAGTATTTCGACATCTCGATTAGCCTCTGCTTTCGACATTGGAATTGGACATAATTTCGACATATCTAGTCTTCTCCCCCTGTTTATATAAACGGGTAAAGTAATCGCCACCTACATACTTTTCACTTATAACCCAGAATACAACCACCTATCAGTTTTGTTGTTAAACTAGTTCTTGTCTTATTTCGACCTTTTTTCATCTGTCAGTCGTGTATCGAAAGAAAAGCGTTGAGAACTTTTATTTCAATCTCTTAATCCAAGCCCTCCGAAACTTTATCCCTCAAATCCCAATAAAGCGCATAATTTCAAAAGTTTTGGTAAATTCATGACAGACTTATGTAGAATTATAAAAAGTACTAAAGTAAGAAGAGGAGTTAACATTATATGTCGGAATGCATTCGTCACCTTTACGATGCTTTTGCAACATATGCATCGCTAGAATTGTATTCAAAGCTCAGTGGTGGAGGTGCCGCAGTGACACACCGGCGCGATTCAGTTCGCAGCCGCCCCTCAAGCTTGCCAAGCCCGCCATCCCTCCTGGGTCGGTAAATTGGTATCAGATAATTGGCACTCACGTGGTGAAGAATGTCAACTCAAGACACTGTATAGACCAGGAACGCATTCTATCACCTCCACGATATCGTGTTGAACACGAACGCGTTAGCGCATCCTGCCACAAGGGATCGATCAACGCCAACAACTATATAACATCATCTTACAAAGTAAGTTTATAATCATTCTTAATTAAAAATAATAAGTGTTTCTGTGACATCCGTTTTTTTCTTAACGATATATTGCATACTTATGAAATGAACTGTGTTATTTTTCATCCGTAATAAAATTTTTTTTCATTAAAAGAAGGAAACACAAGAAAATTTCAACAATGAATTTTAGCAAGTTGCTCGCTATTTATTAAATATGACACACCATGTAACACCTAATTAGTGAATTTCACCGTGTTTGGCAGAATCGTGCATCACCAAATTCATCACATAAAAGTGCATTATTCTACAAAATCACTGTTGTCCACAGACAACCCTATTTCACAGAACCCGCAAGCTCGATAATCCAATTACAATACAAAAGGACAGAATTAGATGGGTAATTGTCAAAACACCATCCAGAGTCGCCAGAATATAGATATATAGTGATAACCGTAAACGATATTCCAGAGACTCATGAAGACTTGCTTCACCAATGTTTCCTAATGAAATGTACGTAATAAAAATGATATGTAAGTATATACATAGTATGAAACAGTAAGATCAAAGTAAACACATATGTGTCGGTGATATCAACGATTATATTAGCTATATAATTTAAACAATGAATTCAGGTGGATTCGTTTGGCTAGTGTTCAATGATGAGTGACGAGATCAAACAATTATTTTTCTTGAACTGTAAATAGAAAATTTCTAAATACTAGTGCTGAGAGGCATTATGAATCAAGTAATAGCTATAAGGAGTTTCTTAACGCCATAAGCCACTGAGAAATGCGCTATCACGAAGGTAAGCTAGTGAAATTTTACAAGGCAAAGTGTAAGAAATGATATAGTAGGGCTGTTATTAAAGGGAATAAGTGCTTGCGCGGTTAAAAAGGAATTTTTCAACACCCCTTTAAACGTGATTGCATGCACGCATGAAACATGGTTGTTTCTCGAAATCGTTACCACCGCACTGACCACTACCGTAGCACTTTCGGACGCGCTTCCGTGTGCCCTCACCACATGTCTCACTGCACGTCGACCAGTAACCCCAGCCTGTAACATAACATTTCTACTCCCGGGAAAATGTTTAATGTAGATTTGTATCTGACTTAATGTTTATGGTTACCAAGTATCATTTTGAATTACAATTTGTCAGTTGACTGATTTACATTGATCAACAAAGGATAACGAATCTGTGAAAATTTTTGATTCGATAACTTTGAAAAATTATTACGTTTTCACATAAAAACTACTGCGCACTTTAAAAGGATCGATTGGCCGTTACTCAAGCTTTCACATTTAATTATCAAAGAGTTCATTTTAGAGATGTCGCTGCACCTAACATATTGGATCCATATCGTATAATATTATCATGTTTACCTCCCCAGGCTGCATTTCGGCTTTCACATTCGCGATCATTGCAGATGGCAGACTCTTTGTAATTTCCAGGGCAGCTACCCGATCGACAGTAACGAGAACGCCGTTTAACTCCAGCACCGCATGTCGCTGAGCATTGGCTCCATGTTGACCATGCTGCCCATTCGCCTGCACGGGCCTCACATGGATGTTCGTTGCAAAATGTTTGTTCACCGTCAACACCGTAACAGCCGGAGCCAAGACAACTTCTGCAATGAATAAATAATAAACTTTATTATCCGCCTGAGAAATGTTGGTACGACAAACCTGCTCCTTGAACGGATTCCTCGGCCACATAATCGACTGCACTCTGACCACTCTCTCCATTCGGCCCACTGCCCATTCAGTGAAGGGCACATACCCTTATTACATGATCGTCTCTCGTGGGCAAATCCATCACAAGGTTCCTATAACAATTATTTACTGTCGACTGATTACTCATAGGGTGAACTGTTTACTTTATGACATCCACGCTGACGAGTCACTGTGCCTGGTCCGCACGACGCCGAACACGTGCTCCACTCAGACCACGCTGCCCAAACACCGATCCCTGTGCATGGGCCAGCATCACACGCCCGAACTTCTATGTTTGTATCTGAAACATTAGCTTATTTCTACTACTTCAGAAAGCTGTTTAACACATGATGATAAGCTTTACAAAAATGGAAGCACAGTTCGTGCCATATATAGTAGGTCATTGCTTTAATAGAACAGTTAGTTCACCTACAATTACCAACTGGAAGAAAACTGGCAAATGTGTTAGAATTTACTTATGGTTTTACCAGAAAAGTATAGTGCTCAATATATGTGGGTTATATGTTGTAGTGGTTTATTTTATAGAACCATTAAGAAAGCAACTGTTAATATGCTTTCGCAGTTAGTTAGTGAAGCACCTCGATAAAACGTGTGGCGAATGTCATCGTTCTGTGAATCTTTCAGCTCACCAGGACAGTCGAATGCAAGAGAATGCTGAACGTTGATACATTTCCGATATCTGGCTTGTGATCCTCGTCCACAAGAAACGGAACAGTGATTCCAATCAGTCCATGTGGTCCATTGTGAATTGCCGACGGCTCCTACCAGAGGGCATACAGCAGTTATGCATTGTTCAGTTTCTGTTTCAGCACCTTCACAACGCCCCTTTATGGAGCATGCGCGCGATCTACAAATTGTTTATAGAGTGACCATATTTTGCTTTCGATAAATTTTCTTAGGATTTTGTGATTATTGCTTTCTAAGATTTATGGAATTTCATTAAATAGCGAAAAATGGATCCTGCGATAAATTTGTACCGTTTTCTGTGTCCGCCACCACATGTCACTGTGCATGCAGTCCAAAGACTCCATTGTCCCCATTCACCTTTCAAAATCATTTTATTTTCGAAAGGACAGACCTCAGAAGGACATTGCAGATCACGCCCGATCAATGCGCTATTGGAACAGGACAGTGGCTAAGAAACACAAATCAAGAATAATAATGAGAGACAAGTTGACGAATGAAAACGAGTGTCATCGTTTTTTTTTTTGGATGAACATTTGAAATCGTACCAAGCATTCTCCATCCAAGCAGTACCTATCATAACCACACGGTGTTCCATCGGGTAAATTATCACCGAAAAATCGGTAGTTTCGTTGACCACCAGGACGATTTGCAACATCACAAAACACCTACAATTAATCAATTGGTAAAAAAAAGAATTCGCCTTGATTTCATATTTGTTTATCAATGATGATTCGATCAGTCAAGAGCTTACAGTTGAATTATTAAGGGTCTTCGCGTATTACATTAAAAATGTTACCATTCAAAAAACCTTTTGATGAGTGTCAAAATAAAGTTTTTTAGCCGATGGTTTATCAACAATTTCATCAATAATATTTTCATTATGTGCAATACGTATAAAATGTGATATGAAACTGATTTCGGCACACCTACTTTATGAACAAGCTAGCTTGAAGAAAGAGTTTTTTCTTCATAAAACATGTTGCTCAGGTAAATAAAGCAAAATAAGCTTTGGCGTTAATGAATGATGCGCCCTCTTGCATGATGCGCCTACGCATTTGTGCTCATCATTTGTGCTTTAATATCAATTTATCAACTCCGGAAGAATGGCGGACTAGATACGTTGCGGATTTTGCTGTGGACCTGATTCCTGCCTACATACCACCGCGGCATCTCCATCATTGCGCCCCTTCTTTAATTATGAAATTTTTGTGTTGACATATTTTTCATGTTAATCTTAATGAAGCACTGAAATTGTCTTAGCTCACAGATATCAAAGAATTCATAGAAGATAAAAAGCACTAATTTTGAATAGCAGGGCACCACAATGTATAAAGCTTCCTCTGTGCGATATTTCACCTAGATTGGTTCAAGACCATTCAAGGAGAAAGACATTATATTAATTCAATAAGTTCAAGTCGAACAATTGCTACGGATCACGACTCTAAGGAAAGCTAAATTGTATTGATGAAATTAAATATCTGTAACGAAAATTTTTCGTTAACTCAATAAAAGAGTTACATAGAACAATTAAGGATCGAACCACTGTTGGATAGATGGGTGAGTCATTTATGAAAAATAACTTGAAGTTCGTGTAAACTGTTGAAGGTGGGCTGCTGAAATTGTGGGTCAAACTATGCTACATTAACGTTTGCGGACTAAAGTAGCGATCAATGTGTACAAGTACAATCGATAAATGGAAATTTAAGAATCTTCCAAAAGAAACCAGATGGTTGCTGAAAATGAAGTGATACATCACCGAATGAACCAAAATGCGAAGGAACCAGCCATGAGGAACATGCAATGGGACGCATTGCCCTGACCCCAAAAGAGTGCCTGATGAGGCAGCGTTTAAAGCAGGAAAGAGAAATTAAGTAAATTCATACAACACATGAACGCTAGCATCAGAGTACTTTCTAAATGAATGTCGAAAAGATCAAATACGAGTTCATGGCCAAAAAGAGAAAATATCAGCTTTCACATATTACTTGTTACGCTGAAGAGGAAATGTACCTCGGAACATGCGATTACTATGTGTCGATAGCGTTGGTGTAACCGCTAACTTGAATTTCGTAGAGAATATCAGTTCTTTCAAATAACTAACGACCTAAATCAACTTTTAGGATCGAAAATACATGGTCGAGTATTAGAGTTGACAGTCTTGTTGCTTACGCTCCAACATATAATAAGGATACCATCGAAATATTCTACATGAAATTTGAAGATTTTTCAAAAAGATTTTCACAAATTTCACAAGTTCTGAGTTGGTGATCCCAGATTGATCTCGAAAGAAAGCCTGGGAAACGTCACAACTCGCGACTTGGAACGACCTCAACTCTGCGATAATACATGGGAATCTTCTTATAGAAAGCATTGTAACGAGATTAAAATGTTAGAACAAATAGATCCTTTTGTCTTGTCGTCAGTGTTATAACAATATAGAATATCATATCATTCTTCCTTACATCAGATTTTTTTGTGAATAAATTGATGAAGATTGAAAAGTTTAGAGGTTAAAATTATGAAATCATATTAAATTTACGTTTACGAAACGCATTTGCTAGTTTTTAGAAAGACACAACATGAGTGAAAATGACTTGACAGAGTATTAGTAGCGTTTGCCGGTGCTTTACCGATCATGAAACCAAGATGACTGCGTCATGCTACCTACATGGAACTGTTGCTATTTCTAGAAAGACAATGAAAAAATCATCAACAATTTCTATCTGCGGTCGATCTTCGATAGCCACATTTATGAACCTCTACCAACGTTCTATGAAAACGAAAATATCGTTTGACAAATCCTCTTTTTTCAAACTCGACATTCTCATTCAGTGTTTGGAAGTAGTACAGCATTCTAACCTAGCATTAACAGTGACCTAACATTTGGCTGGAACATGTGAAGAACTGATTGCCAGTATTCACAAATACACTGACTTAGCTTTTTACTTAATACCTATGAAGATACGAAGTCTTTAATTAATGGAATAACTTTGCAAGCGTCTCGCTGCAAAAATCGATCTGTCTTATCGATATCAACAACGTTTCCAAAGCTGCTAATACAGAAGTATTTTTAAAAGCGTTTAGTGACTTAGCACTTATTTATTTGTGGTCATTGCAACTAACACCAGTCTAGCAAGAGAAATGTCAGCCGCCTTTGTTATTGATCGTGAAAAATTCGTATTTATCTAGATCTTAAGGAAGGTTTTAACCTGGATTTTCCTTGACCATCGACTAAGTTAAGCGAACACAAGCACATTTACCATTTGTTCTTATTGCGCGCTAGGGTAATCCAACAAATTCCTTTCGTTCTTGGAATTCGTTGAGCATCATAATCTCTTTTTAGAGCCTTAGCGAAGAGGTTAGACAATCGGGCTAGTGGTCCTCTTCCAATACGTTAGATCAGAACATCGTATTCCATCTTTCACTTGTGTAGTGGGAAAAACGCCAAGCATCACCCTTTGTAAAGCATTGTATTGCACTCAGTGAACATTCATCCTGCTCTCGTAACGCCTGCGCTTCTGATGTATACATTAAGGCAAGAAAAACCGCTGTGTCAAAATGGTGGGCTCTCAGCTTTGCCTTCTTTATCCACTTCACAGCTTTCTCAATGCTCTGCTTTGTTCTTCAAGCCGCTTGTTTCGTTCTGCTAAGCTCTGATGCTACGTTGTTCATTGTACTGATCTCACTACCTGTATATACGTACCTTGAGCATTCCTAAATACTCATAGGTCAACCGTCGTTTTTCTATATGGTTGTTCGCTTGTTCTATGTTTGGTGTGATAAATACCATATCACTGGCGAAGCAAAAATGGTTAAGCTGTCGACCGTCGATTTTCACACCCATATCATCTAATGCTAATTTTCGTAAAAGTTTTCAAGAATGGTTGTGAGAAGCTTTGGCTAAATAGTATTGCCTTGTCGAACCTCTTTTTTAGCGCTGATGATGATGGCTTTATAGAACGGAGCAATTCCGGTAGTGAAATTTTTATAAAACCTACGAAGAATCTTGGTATACAGAGTCGGAAGCGCTTGATTAATCAACGCTTTCCTGACCGTTTCTGTCTCTACGGACTCCGAAAATTTCTTAAGATTGATGAGTTTAGAATAGAGTGTTTTCTTATTTTTTCTTGATACTTCTATGAGTCTTGTGATTGCGAGAATATGGTCCATTGTACTAAACCCTTTCCGTTCCTGCTGGTTTTCATTGACTTGGGACTTTGCATTTGGACAAGTAGCGTGAAGAGTCGAGCCAATGTTTTAATGAAAACTGGAGGTAGGTTCTTATTCTGGCCTTATCCTGTATGACCCGGAAGCTGTTCGATTTCTTAGCGAGAAAATAGCGTGTCGGATTTCACTATGAAAGACATTGGGAACACTATAATCGTCTTCCTGCTCTTTACATGGAGGTAGAAGAATATGGCTACCAAAAACGATTCGAGTAGTAATCGTGGATAATTTTCTCCTTCGCCTTTCTGAATAAGATGAGTGTTCCGTCCTGGCGTAGGAGACCAGGTCATCTTGGTCTCATGATTTGTGAAGCATCGGCAGACATAGCGAATGTCCTTGCCAGCCTCAGCTGCTTCATCCATCACTTCTGCACTTCTCTCCCTGAGATCTACCTTTATCACTTCTCTGCTTCGCTTCGCAAGTTTGGACGTTAGGCGGCAATTTCTTGCGGCTTTAGCTACTCCACGTTGACGTATAAGCTCAAAAGTTGTTGAAGACATGTGTCTCTTAATACTTATCAAGCTCATGGCGTTTTTACGCTATCGTCAAAGTGCCCAATTATCTGGTCATATTTCTCGTCAATGTTGTCAACGACGGTATCTTCTCAAAAGCTAGTTAAGGAGTTGTATAACTCCAAATTTGTTTTTATTCCGGCACTTCGCTTCTTGAAATATTGCAGCATTCTTTCCTATGTGCGTGGAGGAAAATTTAGTGCTGAGGATGCGATGGCCAGATTCTGTACAGAACTTTGGAACAACTGCGACATCTGAGAGATGAGGCCTTATATTTACTATGACGTGGTTTATTTCATTATGGTAATTTTTATAAGGAGACTCCCACGTCTATAGTAGGTATAGGGGCTTTTACAATCGAGAGTTACCATGGATCATCTTTTTACTCTGATAGCTGCTCTCCCTGTTCATTTCATTCAAATTCTTGGGTCCCATGTGACGTTCTTTAGGCTTTCTTCTATGGACAACTGTAGCATTACAATCGCTAACAACTGATAGAACGTGTTGTCTTCTCTGTAGGACTTTTCAAAATCCATATAGAATGCTGCAATTTCATCTACGTCACAGTCCAAAGAAAAAGGCTATAAGGACTGTCGAAGCCGATGTTGGATCATGTCTTTTCGACGTTAAACGTCTGATTGGGGTCGTTAGTTGTTCAAGCGAGTTGGTGTTCATGACCAAGTTCCAACTAATGAACACACCTACGCCACCGACACTTTTGTTTTGAACCTAAATGATATTATGCCGATATCGGCTCACAAAGTCAAACTCTTTAACAGAGAGTGTTTATAATATATTCACTGGAAGTAAAGCATTTAGAGGTCAAAGAATGATGAATTCGGTTTGCAATCGGTGATACACCGGACCAGACATCTGCTCAGGTTTGATTTTCGACTTCGCTTCCAAGTTTTGTGATTGACCATTGACACTATGAAAGATTATGCTTTCAAAACACTGATGCGGATTTGATTTCCCATTTATTTAGAATGTTAATGCAAAGTGTATTTAGGTGCTTGTGTTAATGTGTTGATTTATAGCACCAAAACTCAGTAGAAGGAAGCGAGGGAATTGAAAATATAAAGGATTGAGGATGTAGTGATGATGACAAAGAATAGAAATCTCCGAGCCCATCTTTTAGACACTACAGCTCTTCCTTTTTTATGGTGTGCTTCGAAAACAAGAACATTACAAAGGGAGGAGCAAAGATCACTCAGGAATATTCAACGCTCCATCGAAATGCTGATAGATGAAGTCCAAAATTCTGGTTTGCTACAGAGATCAAAGGTTAACGTTGCAAATGTATACACCAAACTAACAAAGATTAGGTGAGGCGAACACGATGCATATTGGTGGTGATCGGTTTATACGCGCCATAACTAGTTAGTTTCCACTGGAAATCAAACCCACTACATAAAGAACAGCTGCCCGATGGTGCGTCCTTTCCACAAAAACCTTGGAAAAAAATTACGACGCTCAGAAAATTGTTGAAGCAGAAAATAATTTTATTAAACTACCTTGTGGCTCAGTGGTGAAGGTGCCGTAGTGACACGCCGGCCGATTCAGTTCGTGGCCGCCCCCTCAGGCCTACCAAGCCCTCCATCCCACCGGGTTCGGTAAATTGCTATCAGAGGAGTCTGGGTAAGATAACTGGCACTGACTTGGTGGAGAGTGGTCAACTCAAGTCATTGTATAGACCATGCACGCATTCATCCACCTCCACGTCATCACGTTGAACATGAATGCGGGGGCGCATCCCACCATAAGGGATTGATCAACGCCAACAATTATCTTATCTTATTATGAATTTCACTAAAAGTTATAGCATACCTTACAAGCTCTCTGTGGGAAACGATTCAGCTGACTACCGTTGCCGGTGAGATCATGGTCATTCTTTACACGTTTATGCGCAGAGCATTTTTCCGTAATATACTGAAATTGAAATATTTTCAAACTTAGGGCTCGTTCAGTGGTTTGCATTCTCCACCTCGTCAACGGTTTTCGTTTTTTTAGGACACATTTTATTGCAAACAATAGCACGAATAGCCGATCCAAAACAATCATCACCGCCATTAGCTGGATACGGATTTGAACAAGTTCGCCGAGAAATCGCTAAACCAATTCCATCTGCAATCGGATTGCAAGTGCATTGATTGCAATTCGGTGTCGACCAGGGTGAAAATCCACCATTGATTTTCTAAAGATTTTCGTAAATTAATGAAAAGAAAAAACACCAGAAATAGGAAGTCATTTCGCATATAGCATAGCGCACCATATTTTTTTTTTGTCGTATGTCATAATTCAATACACTGTAATAGAAGGTAAAAAGTTATTACGCTTAGTCCGAGCTAATCCACATCTTAATTGTTAACAGTTTTTGATGCTCACCTTCGGTGGAACCCATACAGGTGGGGATGAAAGCTTAGGCGAACGATATTTCATGTTTTCAGTGGCCAGCGTGGTGACAGGAAAGTGACTACCTTCCCATGGTACACATCGACCCAATTGGCACCATTTGTTAGGACCACAGAAAGTTCCTAAATGGAACATATTCAGACTTGCACTTTTCCACATATTTAATATATGGAGTGATAAATGTGATACTAATCAATGTTAATCTATTTTCTGGCTTAAATTGGTCAACACTTGAAATAAACATTATAAACGAATTTTGTTCGTTTATAGTCTTAAATGGGACCTTCAAGGGCTGGATGAGAGGTGATAATCCGCCCAAATGATGATTGCCCACACCACATCATGTAGCAGATTCCATCGGAAGCGTCCTGTCGAGGAGTGACCTATAAATGAGCAAGCATTCTGGTGACTAACCAGTTCAAAAAGTTACTCAGTTCTTCAGAGATTGAACGGCTCAACTTCAATCATTTCGGAACATCTGGTTAAATTTTTGAGTATTTAAAACTTTGTCGACATAAAATATATTTTTTTTATATACAAATAAAAAATGGCATATAAAAATGACCTGCTGATATCCAGGACCATGCATAAGCTCGCATTGTAAATTGGCATCATAAATTTGCCCCGGTTTTGTATTTGTTGGTATAGTGAGCTTTGTTGGCATGTTCGAAACTCTTAAGCAGTTTTTCCCTCGGGCGCTGAAACATTTGTGCAAAAGGTTACAATAAAATAAAAAACGTGAAAAAAAAAACGATGATGTCAATTATCAAAAAATTTACTCTAGGCGTTGAAGAAATTGATGGTAATCCCTAAGTGAGCATGTGGACCATGTGACTTTCCCTGGACCGAGAGACGAGCTCATAATATGCTTTGGCGGACAATAAGGCTCGTCGTGTCGCATTCCAACACTGAAGAATCGTTACCCTTATGTGATTATTGTTTTTGGCTTCACGTACACACCACTGGAATGACACCAATTCTTTTTATTCTTTTCTGTCTGCTCCGAATGTAAATAAGAAATAATCACTTTGGGAACACTACGAATCCTCTCTTCTGAAAAAATCGTTCATATTTTTTCGTCTTATAAATCTGCTAAAAACAAATTGGAGACATGAGCTAGTGCAAAAACGAAGACTACTTAGTTTTTTATTACTTATTTTTGCGAAGAATTATCACTTTAAATTAAAAAAATTATAAACATATATATGTGAAAGATTAATGATTGATTTTTTCGACTCGAAAAGAATCTTTCTCAAAGTTTATGCTTTTTTCATCAAAATTATTTATAAAAAAGTAATTAAGTCGAATAATATCGAGTAAATTTTAAAAAACTATTTAATGGATCTATACATAAATAATCATTCTTTAAGTCGTACTTAGTGCTGAATATCTCCATTGAAATGAAGCAGTCGAAGGAAATTCAAGCAAATTTTTTAGGCGACGTATCCTCGTAGAAATTTTACAAACAATAAAGCCTCCAAATTTTAAAAGAAAGATAAGATAAGATTAGCTTGAGCGTTAATCAATCCGTTGTGGCGGGATGCGCCTACGCTTTGGTGCTCAGCGCGATACCGTGGAGATGGTTGCAGGCGAGCCTGGTCTATGCAGCGACTTAGGCTGACCACTCTTTACCAAGTCAGTGCTAGTTATCATACCCAGCTTACTCTGATACCAATTTATCGGCCATGGAGTGATGACAGGCTTGGTAGGCTAGATGGGCAGCTGTGGTCTGATTCAAGCCTACCTATCACCGCTGCACCTCCATTACTGCGCCTCTGTACAGAATCAAAAAAATACACATGAACTACAGCGATTTTGTTTTATTTCTCTTGTTTTTTCTACCATTTCATAATGAAAATATATCACTTTTTTTAACCTTAAGCGATTGATATGAAAGCTGCAAAAAAAACTTTAAATTAAAAAATCTTATTTTTCCTTGAAAATCTAAAAAATAATAGAAACTAAAAAATTCTAAATCTTATTATCAATTTCCCAACACCATTCAGTGATAATCCATATCTTCCTGCCATACTGGCGATCACGAGAAGCACGATATCGGTAATACACGTGAATCTAGGCTGTTCAAAAATCACATCCATAAGTCAAGCTTCGAAGTTGATGAATCTCTGTGGGATGCGTTTTGATTGTGATTTTGCAGAGGCAACTGAATACCATGCCACATTGAGCGACGAATTGAGCTGAGTAAATTCTACCATATCAGTCAATGTTTTTTTCCATCACTTTTGCTGGTTTTAATTTATCGACCTTGCAAAGATGGAGGGCTTGGTGTACCTGCGTGTGGTTGCGAGCTATAGTGTATCAGTGTATCAATTGAAGCCGATGCATTACAGTGTTAGCGTCTCTTGCTGTTCTACGTTCCACCTCATCATCCTCATTTCTAACATTAATCGAAAAGTGAATAGATTAATAGATAAAACATAATCTATATAAAATTTAGAGTATTATTGTAATAATCTGTAGATGCAATACTGCTCATAGTTGAGGTATAAGTTTATTTACTCAAAGAACCAATACGGGCAGCGTTGCAGCTGCAACTGCACTCGGTCGGATAGTACATATACACTTTGCACACGTCTTCATTATCAAGCACCAACTATAGAAGACCTCTGCACTCAAATTTGTAGTGAAAACGTCTGACTATAAAGATTTATAGAGCGGTGCTTATAGTGTGCGATGAACTTCTGATGTACCACTAGTGAATCGAACAGATTAATAGTGCACATGCAGGTTCTCTACAGAATGTAGAAGGAGACAATCTATTGTGGAATTGAACGTCATGTCAAAAGAGATCTAAAAAACAAACTAAGAGGAACGTGAAAGGTAGTTGAAAGTGAGTGATTGTCTCTTCGATTTACTTCTGGACCTTGTTAATGAATACGACGTAACTAATAAGCCTTTTAAGCTCAAATTTATAATCAATCTATTCTACAATTTAGAATTTTCGTAACATTTCAACGATGGCAAGTGATTCTGCTGACACGAGTAACCTCTGTAAGAGCACTTCTTTATGGTTGTAATTCATTCTCTTCTCTCTATTCCCTCACTGGTACGATAAAATGAACTAAGGAATTGAAAATGTTCTCAAAAGTAGCAATTATGCTGTCCAGATTTCATAAAGCTATTGGCAATGTATTAATTTTTCAAATGTTAAGGAAGTGAGCAATATGTGAAGTCGTAATTAACAAAAAAGGATTAACCATAATCCTAACAATTCGAGAATCCTTTAAACACCACCTCAAAATTAATTTGAATAATTTTTTATCTCTCTAAATCTTAACTTGCTACGACCAAGATAATATTTTCTTTTTGAAAGATGGATATAAATGGTCTAACTGATATCTTCATAAGGTCACTGCCCTTCATAAAGGATTATCCTTATCTTCATCATCCTCTTCAACAACTCATCACTCATCTTCAACAGTAAATATTTAAGAACTGTTTTCTTTTTGAATTGTGAATTGCGTAATCAAATGAAATGTAGTGGTTCGGAGCAATTCCCACATTCTTTCACTCAATGTCGAATTAAACAGTTTTTGCAGAAAAAAAGTAAAATTGTGAAATACAGCAAATTTGGCTGTACCATTTGTTTGTTTCATCCTACACTGGCAAGTACTTCGTTCCAAAAGCTTGAAGTTTGTTTTATTCTATACCGCATATAAATATCGACAGAAGTCATAGGATTTGGTCTTTGTTATAATCTGTGTTGTATATTCATTTCCCACAGGAATTAGTTTTAGTCGGTTCTTTAGGAAAGAATCTGAGGAGTGACTAGAGTTGATAATATAGGAAAAAGGAATGAAACCAAAATACTCGAAGCTGTATCGCAATGGAGGGAATCATGAAACTGTAGTAACTATAGAAAGAAGATTCAAAAAAAAATGGTACAAATAAGGGGAAGTCCTCAAAAACCGGATTTTTGTCGGATTCTCGTAAGGCTTTAGTGTTCGCCGTAAGTGTAACGCACGTACGCTATTTCTTTAAGCACCCTTAGCAAGAAATATCTCAAAGGCGACTTATAAAATTTATGAGCAGTGCAGTTTCGTCATATATACCAAAATCGAGGTACAGCTTATAATATTGAGAATGAACAATTCTTTGGAGTCATTGATAGTATAGGGAGTCTTCTCGTGAATACAATGGCGTCACTAACAAGCAAACAAATGATTGAACTAAGTTACAATTTGTTTTATAACGCCATTTCAAAATTTTGATCAATTCAAAAAGTTTCAAAGTAGTTATTTTTTCTTCAAAAAGTTAAAATTGACAGCATTATCATGATGAGGAACTGTAAGCTTAAGCCATTAAACAAACTAGTCTCGCATTCCATCACATGCACGATATCACGTTGAACACGAATCCGTTGGTGCATCCCGCAACAGGGATTAATCAACAAGAAAAACCATTGCATCTTGAAATTGTTTTATTGGACTCAGCATAAACTTATTTGATTCGAATTCTTTTCTAGGTACGTTTACGTAATTAGAGCTTTTATTCTATGGGAATTGTCAAGGATGTTAATGCGTTTATGATGTACAGCAGTTCCTTCATATTTTACATGTCAGTACTATTTATGTGACAAACTTTTCAATTTCATAGTGAATGAAGAGCACTAAATTAATCCTACGGCTCCATGGATGTGTTCCAAGCCCTCTAAGCTCACCGCTTAACGTCAACCATCGGAGCAAATGACATATGTAATTGTGTTTGAAATAGCTGTGGTGGCTCAGTGGTGGAGATGCCGCCGTGACACGCCGGCCGACTCAGTTCGTGGCCGCCCCCCAGGCCTACCAAGCTCGCCATCCCTCCGGGGTCGGTAAATTGGTACCAGAGGAGTCTGAATAAGATAACTGGCACTCACTTGGTGAAGAATGGTCAACTCAAGTCATGTATAGACCAGGCACGCATTCAACCACCTCCACGATATCACGTAGAGCATGAATGCGGGGCGCATCCCACCACAAGGGATTGATCAACGCCAACAATTACCTAATTATTATCAATTATAGCTAGATTTTGATTCATTTGTGATGGGGAACATTGACCACAAGAAATCGTGTTATGTTTAAAAGCATAACATCCTTTCCTGCAACAAATACTGACAGGCTAACTCAATGGAATAAATGAAGCGATATCCTATAAAAATTGAGACTTCAAATTACATGATTACACATTAAGTGATGAGTATGAAGTGTGTGAGATCGTGTATAAGCTATTCATAGCAATAAAAAGTGAAAAATCTCAGGAATGTGAATAATTATGATAAATTGAGGATATTTGCCTTAATAAATGCGTTTTCAACTGAAATATCACGTTGTCACTTTTTCATAATATCAATGAGAAATATTAAATTACAAAGCATATTATCATAAATATTATTAAAGCTCGGGGGCGCAGTGGCTCAGTGGTGGAGGTGCCGCAGTGACACGCCGGCCCGAATCAGTTCGCGGCCGCCCCTCAGGCCTACCAAGCCCGCCCTCCCCCCGCGGGCGGTAAAATGGTACCAGAGGGGGCTGGGTAACACACCTGG